>JAODUK010044063.1:0-20239 GCA_027564635.1 Typhlichthys eigenmanni
TACACACCAACATACCCCAGACCCCCAAGGATGTGGCACCAGGAGCGCATCACCGAACACAGACACTGGGCAGGTGTCTAAATGGACCAGCTCCCCCCAGCTAAACCCCCAGGCACTGCAGGCCAGGGCACACACCCACCCATAATCCAGCCCAAACATAGCCCTTATACTTTAGTTCAGGACAACATACAGTCATTTAATGTGATTGATTTGCTTTTCAGCATGGCCTTGTGTGTGATTTGGAGGGAGGATGCATGGAGATAGTGTCAGAAGTATTGTGTAAGGGTAGGGAATAACTCAAATGTAAAACATTGGATAATGTTATTTATTTTAATGCATTTCTTTCTTATTTTTTAGAAAATCACAGGCTGGAATCTTCCTATCAAAACCACCTTGTCCTTAAAGTGTTGGTAGTGAGTATATATCACACATGCTGTGCGGAACATTCGGCCATGTCATGTATGTCAATTCCACAATGACATCCTCGTGTTTTCTTCCAGTTTAATTTCTTCAACTGTTTCGCCTCACTGTTCTACATAGCCTTTGTAATGCACGACATGGCGCTGCTTAGACAGGTACGGTACGTCCAACAGCCTTTTTTGAATTCATTGTATATTTCTGTCCTTTCTTTTTGTCTTATTTTATGAACTGGTTGGTGCATTTGTAGACCTGACTGAAGCCAGTTGTATTCTGTTGAATGTGTGAATATACTATATTAATGTGTCGGTATTAAAGCTACAGTGTAGGTATTGTGTGTGTGTGTGTTGTGAGCTAATTGTGGTGTAATTGGTCAACAAAGACTTCCATTAGAGTTCAGATATCTTCATTTACATGTTTACATGTTTACACTGAGCCCTCTGTTCATGGTCTGTGTGTAGAGTCTGGCCACCCTGCTGATAACAAGTCAGATACTGAACCAGATCATGGAGGCCTTCCTGCCCTACTGGCTCCAGAGGAGGCGCAACAAGAAGATGATCCGCCGAGCTCAGAAGAGGAGAACCTTGGTCGACGAGGAGCTTCCACTGGCTGAGCAGGTCAGGTTGGAGGCTGACATGAGCACCTACCTGGTGAGTGCATGACGCAAATAAATAATCTTGGAAAAATAATAAGACATTTAAAAATATTAGGGCTGTCAGACGCAATTCAAAAGTAATTGTGATTAATCGCGATTACATTTTAAAAATAAAAACATTTTGGTTAAATCTTGGAACAGGTAAAAAATATGCAATTTATTAATTGCAATTAATTACGTAAAGCATGCAATTAAATATTATTATTAAATATTATATTTTTAATTTGTTACACTATGATATCTCTATATTGATTAAGCAGCTACATGTAGATACTGTACAGTATATTTTCTCCCCAATAAATCATTTTAAATGTTAAACACAGAATGTAAGTTTTTCTTACATCCTCCTTTTTAATTTGTTTGGCTATGGGTGCAGATGCAAATGTCCATATGTGCTCTGTGTGTGTGTGTGTGTGTGTACAGTACATAAAGTATACCTGAATTGGTGCTGCTGTCCATGTGTCCAGGGTACATTTGACGACTACCTGGAGCTGTTCCTGCTATTCGGATACGTCAGCCTCTTCTCCTGCGTGTACCCTCTGGCAGCGGTGCTGGTGGTGTTGAACAACGTCACGGAGGTGTACTCCGACGCATTCAAAATGTGTCGTGTTTTCAAGCGGCCCTTCTCTGACCCTGCAGCTAACATAGGCGTCTGGCAGGTCAGTTAGTTATGTGTGAAATGTTCAAATGAAAACAACTGAACTTGATACTCATTGACGACACACAAAAAAAAGACTTTTCTTTATGGATTATGTAAAACACTTCTTCTTTTTTCCCCCAAATGATGGCAACTTGTCTTATACATTGCATTTGATCCATATTGATGTTTGCTGTATTAGTTTACAGGGTTTACATTAATTACATTGTATTTATTTTACATAAACCAATCTCACTTGTATAGGAGTGTGTCTCCTGTATGCTGCCCCTTTTAAACATGTAGAATATGTTGTGTAATCCTGTTGAGCTCAGCTGCTGTATTTTCTCCCTGTGTTCCAGCTTGCCTTTGAAGCCATGAGTGTGATAGCAGTAGTGACCAACTGTGCACTTATCGGCATGTCTCCACAAGTCAAAGCATACTTCCCGGAGTCGGACATTCAGCTAATACTGTGGACAGTGGCAGTTGAGGTACTGGTTATATACAGTATATACTGTACATACATGTACACACAGACATGATGAACGTACGTGCATAAACATGCATCGTTCCATTTTCCGTTATTATATAGCTAATGTGATATATCTCATTTTGGGAATTCATTTAACTTTCTTGTTGCCCAAACAACTATTTAATCAGGTCAGGTAAGGACATACTGCTGCTTTGGTCAACGTTAATGAACAGTGCCATTGTAGAATTGCCTGCAATAACTATTAGATATCAAACAGACCTGCTAAGAAGAGAAAGAGATAAGGGAATGAAGATACTCATTGCGATGTTAATAATAAGACAAATAATATACAGTGCAACAACACAACTTGATGTGATGTTATAGAGTTAATACACTAGATGGAGCCAAAGAGTCATGATAAAATGCATATGGTATACACACACACACACAAACACACAAGCAACCTGACACGCCAAATATGTGTCTGTTAGACGCATCCATCGGGCTAGCCGTCCATTGAAATAGTTTTAAAAGGGCAGGCGCTTTCAAAAGCAATACTTGTGTGATTGTACGAACATTTTTTTTTAAAGCCTTTGCTCTACTAATAAATTCTCATAAAACTGATGCTATAGTGCAACATCTAAGTTAACCTCTGTAGGACCTGACATTGTCGTTTTCGAGTGTTTTTCAAGTCTCTTAAGTTTTGTTACACCTAAGCCACGCCTGAAGCTAACAGTACAACGCTGATTGGCCACACACTAGGTTTAGCGGCCTGAAACACAATGATTTACAAGCTCTCTAGTATGATTCTCAAGGCGAAGTCAAACTGAAGCTTGCAAGATCAGGATGGTCTCGTGAGGCTAACACAAACAAACCTTTGGGTCTGAATTGGTCTGTACTAAGTCATCAGAGACAGAGTCAATGAAAATAGACCTCAACAAAAAATGTACATACAGTGTACTATTGTATGATATACAAACTGAATTAATAAACACACATATAAAATAAACTGATTTGCAGTGCACATGCACACACACACACACTGTGCCAGACAAATACCTCTAGAAAAATAGAGAGAATAAAAATCCCATCACAATTCGAGTCTGGGGGGATAGGAACCTGGTTTAGCATAGCGGTTTCATTAGAACACATCATAGAGAATACATTTGTGTGTTCCTGCTGCCTTAACAAGCTCCTGAGGGGTGATACAAAAAGTACTGCTGTGTGTAACTGTACTGTGCTAGCGTAGCCACCGCTAACGGTGGAGGAGAATTGATCCTGCGCGTGAGCGATTGTTTAGCACTGGCGCAGAGCTAAACAAATAAAATACAACTCTAGAATGCATGTGAAACAGTTTGCCGTTGTGCACACTGTTGTGGCTGTTGGGATAATCTCTTGTTTTTCTGCCATCGATACATACTGTATTACATTGTCAAATTCCAGAAAAATTACCTTTTTTATACTTTGTAAGGACATATTTTCTTTATAAACTTGGCATTTGTGAATATAGGTGGGGTCAGGCAAGCTGGAGAATGATTGTTGATCTTCTCAAGTGGTTCAAAACAAAAACATGGCTCGCTTCAATGCCATAGGGTGCTCACTCATAAGCTCTGCCCCCACAGTGAATACACATGCCCTGCGTCCAGGGCAAGGGGTCAACACTTTACTATGACTTGAAGCACCTTATGGGTAGGGATGGGCAAGGGTACTCGAGTACTCGAGTGCCCGTCTGCTGCAATCGTCTGCAATTGTCTAATCTAGTAGGTAGTCCGGTTCCAAACAACTCAACATCGCCATAGTTTTGGACAAGCAGTCTGACCAAACAGAAGGCAGATTTGTTCCTATCTGCCATTTTGACCGTCAAACAATACTTTCTGCCTGTCATGAAATCCCATCAACATCTCAGTTAAACTTTCAATTAAATTAGTGTAACTATTGAAAATTCAGGTCTTACCATTTTCTGAAACCTAGAAAAATGTAGCCTATTCGATGGATTATTTGGAACTGAAACACTACGGCCGTACATCCAAAGACATAGTGTGTGGTTTAAGGTAATGCACATGCTCTCTACTGGCATCTCTCTTTTTCTCTCTCACTCCCTCTTGCTCACTCAGCGTTCTGTATTCTGACATATATATATATATATATATATACACAAAATAACATATTTACAGCAGTGGTAATTACATTTGAAAAATGCAATGTTTCAGTTCCAGTTTTGTATTAGTAATTCCTCTTTAAGTGCAATCATAGATTCCTTTAATACGTATTTTGATTCGTGGCTGTCATGACCCGACCTATACGTGCGAGTTTCTTTTTTAATGAAATATTTTAATTCAAATAAGAAACTGACATTGTCTGGTACATCTTTCGTTTTCTGATGCATTTCATTTACCCCGGGCTCAGAATACAAATAATTTTCTCTGTCGGGTACTCGAGCAGTCAAAATGACCAAAATGCACATCCCTAGTTATGGGCGCGGCCATTTACCGAGTTGATGCCAAAAGTGACTGTTCCCCATTGACTTAAACTTTGTTAATCAGTTGTTGCATATTGTTTTTTCCCTATATATATATATATATATATATATATATATATATATATATAAAATATAATATACAAGAGTATGTCAGAGAAAGCACTATGTCAATCGTTGCCTAGAAAGTCTATATTTCTTTTAAAAGATAGTCTATAATCAGCCAATAATTGACTCCGTGTCTTAGCAACCGATTTCAAAATAAAACCCACAAGCTCTCAGTGCTGCGTCGATAGCGTGTGGGGATGTTGCAGAAGTGTGTCTGCTACTTTTACATAAGTGAGTAGAATGGATTCCAAAGATGCTTTGCGTTTTTGCTTTAAATTATATAAATAATTTCACCAAAAGACGCGCTTTCATTGTTTCTTGGTAAGTGTTATTAATGTGTTATTGTTATAACACATGAATCATCACTGCTACTACTGTAACAGTAGTTTTGTATAGCTATACTGCCAAGAGTATTTGGATTGGGATTGTAAATTCTGTCTTTATAATAAAATATCTAGCTAGTAACTGCTAAATATGAAAATGCACTCAATATCAACTTGATCAAATGCAGTAATACAAACCTGAGACCCAGTTTTGCTGTTGTATTTGATGCAATAAGAACCTGAATCATGGTAATTTAAACTTAAATGCTTATTTTGTCATCGTTACCTGGAAACTCGTATTCGATAGTGGCCAGGCGTAGCAGCGGTTTGTAATCAAAGGCAATGCTAAAGTGAGTAGCGTATATTCTATCCTTGGTAGCAACATAATTGCTGTAGCTTCAACTTTTATTTTGACTGTGTGCTCGAACTCTCGACTCGAGCGATGAGATAATATGACGTAAAATGTGTCATAGCAGGTCGGCATCCATTTAAGATATCGTCAAAACTTGCTTCAATGAATGCCAATGGGAAAAGTGGAATTGTTGCTTTTACAGTACTGTAGTTATTTATATAGTTCTATGGTTCAGGATGGTAGAAGCAAAACGTTTGCTACATGTTCAATGAACGTGACCGGTAGTGGACTGAACAGAAGGTTACAAAACAGGGAGGAATTGGGCTGTCCATAGGCTGAGGGCTGAACAAATTTCACATGGCTAACAACAACAAAGCAATTGTTTGTGTTTTACTGCTTTATATTGTTGTGTTTCAGCAGTAGACCGCGTGGCTTTAGAACCACTTCTGTCAAAGCGCACTGTTGCAATTGAAGGATGTGTCCATAATTGCTGTGTAAACATATTCTGATTTAGAATGTCATGCATTTCATTCATAGCAAATGAGACAGCGTATATATAAGATGGAAAGATCATGATGTAATAAAAAGCAACATTTGGTATTGGTATTAAATAGTGATTTTGACAAATACTCACAAAAACATATAATCATCCAGGAAAATATGTGGCTAACTTTCTACATGTTTCTGAACAAACACTGGCCACTGGAAAGCAGTTCATGAAAGTTTCAAACATTTCGAGGAAACGTGTCATTCAGTAAAAAAGTTAATTGAACGTTCAGTCCACTGAACGCATGGCCAAGGCTGGTATAGTGTTGTTGTGTGGTGCTGTCTGCACCACTTTGTTTGTGCTCTCATTCACAGAGCCAGAGCTGCGTAGAAACACCTTTGTAACACCACATTTGATTTTCAGCGCACAAACAGAATGGACAGCTATCGGATAGCGAGATATCGCTGAATTAGCAAAAAGTGTATTAGCTTGCAATCGTAGGACACAACAAGCAAAACAATCTATGCTTCATTTAGTTCAGCAGTGATGTGGTGTGTGCACATATGTGTGTGTCTGCCCGCATGTGTTATATCTTTGTGTCTGTTTGTCTGTCTCAGTCTGGACATGGGTCGCTGCACACAAGTGTGTGTGTGTGTGTGTGTGTGTGTGTGTGAGACAGCGCTCTTTCATGCCTCACACAGCAAGGCCATTATAGCAGATGGGAGAGATCAAAACCAGAGAGCTAATGAAATATAGAGTGACACATTGGGGACCGATAGAAGACAGGTAGATAATGGAGTGGGGGCCGGGGTGGGAGTGGGTGGGGTCACATTGGGAGAGCTGTATGGAGAGAGTCAGAAGTGTTGGTACGGTGCGGTTCAAGACCCAGGCACGTTGCTCCTTGCCGACAAACAGCAATTCTCCTCCAGCTAGTAAAGAAGACTTGCTCTCTCTCTCTCTCTCTCTCGCTCTCTCTCTCTCTCATTCCCATCATCTCTCTCTCTCTCTCTCTCTCTCTCTCTCTCTCTCTCTCTCTCTCTCTCTCTCTCTCTCTTCCCGTCTGAGGAGAGCAGACAGGCTATTAAAGAAATGGAAAAGGAGCGATGAGTCAGGCAATTGAACGTTCAGCATACTGAGAGGGTGTGCGAGCGCACACACACACACGCACACACACACACACACAAGCACGTTTATTGACACAGCAGTCGATATATCGCGTGCATTGTTTTGGTATGGTTGCCCCACCGGGAATCCAACCACCCTGACTGTATTAGTTCTCTAAAGGCACACTAGACAGCTAACATATCCATTTCAGCACATTGACATGTTCTGCATTAATAGCTCTCCTACTCACACAGTCACTCTCTCCATAATAAATTCACATTTAGGTCAAAAGGGGCTGGACACTATTCCTCCTTTTTGTTTAATGCGTTCAAGGAATGCTGAGTGGAGACTTTAATAAGGCCTTTCTCCCCTAACCTTTTGCTAAGACTGGCTGAGCTTAAGGCGTGGATGGGAATAAAGGGCACTCCCTTGCACTCTTCTCCCAGCCGCTGTGCTATGATACCTGGGTAATTACTGTATAGCGCTCACACGCATCACTGAGCAGTAACCAGGCAACTGGGCCAGCCTGCTAGAGACGGACCTTCTTCCAGAGTCACAGGTCTGTCTGTTTTAATTTGCTGCCTTAGTGGGGTGGGTGAACATGCACATCATGGCAACACTGGCATGAGAGACTTGCCCCCGGACAAGCTTAGACATGCACGCATTCGTATTATCTATTTGTAGCTGTGGGAGCTCGCAGGAATCACAGAAACTCCTAAATACCATATATACACATATTTAAAATCTATTGAGATAGACTGGGCAGTCCTATGTTACCGTCAAAATGATGTTATCTGTTATTAAACCAACACTGAAAGCAAGGAGGGAGGCGCATTCATTGGAAAAGAATGGATTATTTATTATTTATCCATGAGCATCCTCTTGAATGAAATACATGACACAGTTCTGCCACATATACTGTATGACAATTAGTACATTAATTAAGGAGAATATTTTCCTTAATGTACAAAAGCTTCTATAAAGGGTGACTTCAGGATTGCATCTTACTTCATTGATTTCCTAGAAAATGAGAATGGGTTCTAAACTAGAACCTGTTAGAATAAAGGTAAATATCTAAAATAACTGATAAAGGGGCATCGCTACGTAAAACAAGCAAAAGTCAATTAAACGCTAGCCCCATCTTAAGTGAAGCCATGCTGTGTGTGTCTTTTGAGTATTTTCAGCAGGTGTCCAGCAAGCGATCCTATTATGCAAATGTTCAGATTAGCCTAGCCAAGACCAGCAAGTTACCATTGCCTAGCAATGCTTAGTCATACACAGCCATTCCTAGTCATCATGCTCAGGTTTGCATTGTACCCATGTCTTACTCACACACACTTTCAGGGTTTGCACTCGGTGGACTGGTTATTAAATCTTCTTCCCTTATTTCCTATAATTGGATTAAGGTTTATGTGTTGGCAGGGAAAAACAGGACATTATAATCAAGTTGTAAATTTGAAAAGGCTAAGACATTTGGTACTGTTCTTAAACGCTGAGACATTTGGTACGGTTCATAAAGCCCACGGTAACACCTCCATGCATGTAAGCCTGCTTGTACACCCATACAGTGTGTACAGTTTGTGTTTACTGCTACAGTAGGATGGGTTTATATTGTGGTTTAATTTCAAATTTTGCCCATGTTATATTGTATCGATTAGATCGATCGATAGATAGATATAATATACGGTATATCAGACAACAGAGAGTGTATTTGTTTTGATATAGCCAAAAGGAGGAAATATGATATTCAGACTTATCAGCACTACATACGGGCTTCCTAGGAACCTGCAGTAATCATCCTGGCTTACCTAAACCACTTAGCAAATTGTGGCAAAGTTTCTCTGGAATAATCTATGCTTCTTGATCTCGTCTGCCTCTGCACTATTTGTTAGACCTGGCATGTCTGAATCCATTACTTTGATTAGAAACTAGCGTTAAATCTAAGGAGCTGATAGCTGTTGGCTGTCTTCCAGGTGTGTGTGTTTGTGTGTGTGCGTGTGTGAGAGAGAGAGAGCGAGTAAGATGACCACAAGCTTTTAAAGTGTGTGTGTTTTTTTGCATTAGTGTGGCTTTATTTCATTAAGGTGACAGGATGGTCTAGTGGTCTGGGTGTTGGGCTTCCAGGTTCAAACCCCGGTGTTGACCTACCTGTAAGCATCCTTGAGCAAGATGCCTAACCCCTAACTGCTCCCAGTGGTTGGTCGCACCTTGCATGGCAGCAATCACCATCGGTGTATGAATGTGTGTGTGACTGGGTGAATGTCAGGCAAAATACTGTATAGCGCTTTGGATAAAAGCGTTATATAAATGCACCCATTTACCATTTATCTGCGGTGCATTTTGTGTGGGTGGGGGCTGTGCAGAATAAACCTGCTAACCTTTTTGGATCCTTGAACCACAGTTTGTGAAGTGCTTCTCTTAAGTTGTATTAGCTTCTGATTTGTTGTCCCCTTTGTGATTTCAGCATGTACTGCTGGCTCTCAAGTTCATCCTGACCTTTGTCATCCCAGACGTTCCCAAGTACATCCAAGTCAAACTGGCTCGCCTGGAGTTTGAGTCCCTGGAGGCACTCAAGAAGAAGGTATGGACTGTCTAAACAATGTTACTTGTTGTATATAAATCTGGTGTGTATTCCAAATATATCGTTTGTCTTTTTGAACATTTCATAATTGATGATTTGTTTGATCAAAAATTTAAATAGACCTAACTCACTACGTTTACAATACACTGTGCAGTAGAGGCTTGCCTGGTACAGTTATTCATTAACTGGTGTTAACATTTCTTTAATGTACTAATATACATTTGACTATTATGTAATTTACACATAATGTACAGTATGTTATAGACAATGCATCATGTAATGTATGTCATCACAAACATGTCTTACCTCTGCATAAACATGAGCGCACATGGAACACTAGCATATTTAAAGATAAGCAGCAGTCATTGTGAGATGCTTCTAATTCAAAAACATCACTTTGTACTAAATAACATCCAGCAATTATGACCTCTAATAAGATTGATGTTCGGCCGAGAAGAAACAGCCTCTAGACCTCTGTGTTAGTGAGAAGGGCTGTGTTGTGCTAATGACAGACATGGCTAATGCCATTAGCCAGGCAGCAGTCTTTCATTCAGAACAGAATGACAGCTCAGTGGCCTGCCTGGAATAGGCGGTAGCTGCACGGATGATTGGTTTGTTGCAGCCCCTCTAAGTATTATCACTGTGTGTGCGTGTGCATGTGCGTGTGTGCGTGCATGAATTCATGTGTCATCCTAACTGGCTCTCTGCCTGACACAAAAACACATAAATACACAGGTTCTATTTAGTATTACCTAGGACAATAGGGCTCTCTAATACAGATGCCCATAATGTGTTTCCATTTCCCACATCCACACCCATAGCGCCATTCGCTCAAGACAAATGGTGTGTCCTTTGTTAATAGCATGGGTATGGCCTTGCTCTCTAGCATTAGCATGCCTGGGTCTATTCTGTGTCTGTATGTGTGTATACATGTGAGATGGAGGCAGACCTGAGTGCATTGTTGATTAACTGTTCATCTCTCCCATCATTCTCACCTATATTAGCCTGTGCTTGTTCTTATGTTGAAGCACATACAGTACACATAGAGTAATTAATATGAAGTTTGATCATTTTATGATGAGTAATGCAGTTACCTAGCTTGATGTACCCAGACCCAACATTCACCTAGGGAATAACTCCACTGGGAAGAGTTTGCAGTCGTTGCCTCCTACTGGGCGTAGCGTAGACCTCTGGTTAATTTGGAAACTATTGGACAGCGTTTAACCAATCAATGTTGCAACAACTGTTTGTATTGCCTCATCTAGCTCGTCACACGCTTGACTTAAACGTTACTGTAGTTACCCACCCACATGGACGCTGATTGGTCTACCAGCAGGGTGGCTGTGTGAACACTTAAGCGCCAAACATTGTGTCCAGACTAGAATCTCAGTGAAAATTGATTTGAGAGAAATAGTTGGGCGTAGTGGTAACACTGTTGCCGATGGAATTTGGAAAGTTTGAAAGAATTTGTAAGAAAAGGTCCTCTAATGAGGGAAATATTGAGATAACACATTTTTTAAACATATTTGACTATTTTCCTGTATGTCCGCATGTGTGATATAGCCAACCCCGAATCCTGATGCAGGAAATATTCAGCATTGATGGATTTGTTTTATTAACTTAATATATCTCCAACTAATGAGTTGATGTCTGTGTTGATCGACGTTGTTCTGTGGTCTCTTGGTTTGTACAGTGCCAGCTACGTAGACGGTGAGTAGCTTTCTGTGTGAGTTTGGCTTTTTAAATGAGCTTACCTGGGTCTGAAATGGTTGAATGGTACTGTATATTAATATGCTGTATACTAATTGTCTGGATATGTTTGTCGTGGATAGATATACTGTATGATCTAACTTGTTCTTTAGATTATTTGGAGTGTAACACCAAATTTACAGTAGCTTCCCGGTTTTAATTTGACAGAGACACAAGGTGTCCTTTATCAACTCCATTGTATTAGAAACATTACAACTACTGTACATTAAAATAATGAGTTAGTATTACCTTTTTTCTTCCAGGGTGCTAGGGGTGAGTAATTCGTACAGTAATTAACATACAGTATGAACCCTTTTTAAACGTTTTGCAATGAACGTTATAAAACGTATATTGCAATCAAAGCAGATCCCCTTGCTTGTTGAACTGGTTTCATTGGTGTTTTTGAAGGATAGACTATTTTGGCTGGTTTTGGCCGTGTTCTGGAGTGCTGAGTCATGCGTTTTGATACTCACAGGACAGCACAGGAACAATGAGACCAGCGCTGAGACTACACAGTATAACTGTAGAACAGAGCAGTATGGAGTACACACACACACTGGACAGAGAACATTCATTCTTGTCTAGCGGCTAGCCTATAGCTATAATCAACCCTGGGTCAGTGCACCATTTGTCTGCTACAACAGCCTGAGGGTTGAATGAGACCCTAGACTTTATGGTGCACACGAGCCCACCACCTATTTGATCGTATGAAAACGTAATGCTCTTTTGTTCACAGTGATAGAGAGAGAGACATAGAGATAGAGACAGAGACAAAAACAGAGAGAGAGAGAGAGAGAGAGAGAGAGAGAGAGGGAGAGGGAGAGAGAGAGATCAAATCAACATGTATAAAGCCGTCTGCTGCAATACTGGCTCTTCTCTGCCCTTATCCGTTCTGACATATCGCTACGATTCCAGCTGCATGTTCATACCAGACCCCTCTGGTGTACCAGGGGATCCGATCCATAGCTAAAATCCTGAGGTCTTCATAGATAGGCGATATTAGCGTACAAGAGATACGCTGTCCTGTTCTCTAAATATTCCTGTTGAGAATATTTAGAGATGAGTTGAGAGTTTTAATATGAATGCGGGTTAATGGCTTTGTTACAGTAGTTCACTGCACAAGTATTTGGCTACTGCTTGTAGTAGTAGGCTGTGGAGTAAATCTAAGTATGTCTTTCTCCTCCAGAGTTAAAATACAGTATGGCTAAGCTGAAAATAGCCTATTTATTCACTTGTTTTCATTATGTTCTTTTCCCAGAGGAAGGATCCAGCATTTCTATTTATTATCGAACCAAAGGAATGAATCTGTCCTTTCTGTAGGGAGATGGAATGAGCCCTCCATCGCCCCTTAAGAATCAGCATTTAAATGTAAATGCTTGCCTCAGCAGCAAGCTGCCAGTAGATCAGGCCCGGGGACAGAAACTCTTAATAACGTCCAACTCATCTGAAGGCACAGTGTAATTGGCAAGCTGTGCACAGAGGAGTAAATTGACTCAAATGTAATTCTGCCAAGATAAGTCTTTGACAGAGGGATTTCTCTTATGACTTCGAATTAAGACACGGTCAGGAAATGTCTACACTGCATTAAAAAAGAAAAGCTGTCAAACCATATATTCAGGGTTTCATCACCCGCACCCCATATCTGTTGTTTTCATGTTACACGCACCAAGACCTGGTCCTTTCAACACTGCCTGAATGATATAGGCCACCGAATTGGATTCACCAACGTTTGGACAGCTGCCAGATCTGAGGTCTGTGGCGTAGCCTAGGGGAACAGGAGCAGGTTGTTAGCTGGCAGGGTGAATTCAGCCAGCGTTAGCGCCGATGAGCCCTGCTCTCACTCTCAGAAGCTGTGATCCGTTCAGCGATAACGCGCTGTCAGTGCAAGGCCACAAACAATACCTGGCTGCCAATCCCGCGTTGTCGGTCTCATCCCGTTGAGTTAAACAAACACTGGCCCCCCTGGTCATCACGGTGGCTACGCAGCTAACTGCTAGGCTGAGAGTTTCCAGTGCCCTGGTGAATTGAGGGTGGCAGAGACGGCCATTCTGCTTACGTGTAATGCTATAAAGCAAAGCAATGTTTCCTTTTCTGTTTCCAAAGACGTAATGTCATTTAGAGGGCCAGGCCGAGAGAGAGAGAGAGAGAGACTCAGTCTCTAAGTGTTATAGAAAGCAGGTTGTGCTCAGTGATGCACGGCTGTTTATACATTTTTGGTCCTTACTTTCTACAACGTCCCGAGGGGCCACTTGGGCTTTAAGAAATGGAAAAACTTCCTCAGTTATTAATCATGCACATTATTTTTTTTTCTCCTGCCTTTCTTGTCAGCTCCAATATTCTTCAGCGTTGTACCACTTTGTTGCCATGCCGAGTTAAATTATCTTGTTTTTCAACAGTGCATGAATAATCAAGCATTCTGGTTAGCCAGGCCAGGACCCCGCCCAACCCTCTCGTCATCTCCACAAATCGTCATGGAAATGCTGGTTACTTTCAACTTTTTGACAGAATGAAAGCTAACAATAATCTGCTGTTGTTCCTTGTGTTTCAGAAAATGCTTGAAGCTGTGGAGTTCAGTAAGAAGAAGCTATGAGAATGCAAGGAGCGAACTACCTTACTGGCCGGAGCACTCAAACACCCCTTGTTTACACCACTGATATGCAGGCTTAAACCCACAGTATGTAGGCCAGTATTAAGACAAAGATACCATGTTTAAGGGTGTTCATGACTTTTGTGGAATAGATAGCTATGTTTGTCTTGTTTTAATTTCTGGAGATGTGTGCTGTTATTTTGTTGGTATATGCTGAAAATGAACATTAAAACTGTAGGTTATAATAGAAATTAATATTTTACTAAAGCCCTTCAGTGCATTGCAGCCTTATGAAGTTATTATAATGGTGTTAAAATTGAATGTACTGTATCAAGCTATATTTCAGGGGTGGTGTTTCTCATAATACAATATATTAACTTAACGGTTCAAGCTTTAGTCAATATAGAACTGTTAGACAATTTAGCCTCCATAATGATTTTTCCATTGTTTATCTTCTCAAACACGACACAATTTTTGGTACTGTAATGTCCACCATGTTTATCAACAATACCTTACTGGAGTAAATTGATATTGCAACAATAATCTTTTCTGTATTATGGAAGATTGTCATTTATAAATAATCAAATGTACAGTACCTAATTTTTGAGCAAAGAACATTGTGGATGCATTGTCTGGTGTAAATGTTCACTGCTGCTATGTTTGCATGTTAGAACCACAGTAAATCCAAAGTGATGATTGCTTTATATTGGCAAATATCAGGCTGTTTTTGGCTAGTGCTGTCACTGTCTTAATACTATGCACTAATCCAAAGGTGCCTTGAAATGCGAGGCCCATCACCAACTTTCTTCTATATGCTGTCAGTGCTGTGTAGCATATATAGTTCAAATACAAGTGGATGATCCACACCATATATCCCTTGTCTGAAATAAATATTTGTAAAAGGGAAATGCATGTGTTCCTCTTTTCCTACAGTTGCTTCAGGCCATAATCACTTATCTCGTTAATGTATTGTAGCAGGCTATGGGGAACACACCTTTACCTTACCATGAAATAGAATGCATAAAGTTAAACATGACAACATAAGAGCCACAGCCAAACTGCTGCTAGGCTACCAGACTTCTACTTGATAACTGTATGCAGAGAAGGCAGAGAGTTCAATGTGCCACACACACACCGTGTACAGCTTCTCTAGTATCAGGTAGGTCATTCATCACTACTGACTGGTTTTCAACACCTTATGTGGCCTGGTTTACAGCTGCAGGTTTATATATTTAGTTTCTGGCCAGGACGTCTGACCCTGTATCTCATAGACTACTCTTATGTATGGAATTAGTGTATCAATGTTGAAATGTAATGAGAAAAAAAAAAAACATTAAAGTAACATTAATCTTATGTTTTCCAGTTTCAGGTCTTACAGATAATGCTTTGATCTTGGCCATCAGTGACATTCTTTTCCTCAAACCTGATTGCTTTGCCTGACCCCAGCGACAAAAGAGTCATGGTGAAATTGACAGTTTGCCACCATTATTTTTATTTTGGATATTATTTCAGCTATATGTAACAATTGACAACAGGTCATCAACTACAGAATACTACACAGAATAATTCTGTTATTTCAAACTCATCTCAACCCCCTCCCCCTCCCCCTTAATTGTATTTCATTCAGTACATGTTTCTCTTTTCTTTGGTCCAGTAACATGTCTGGGTGATTCTCAGCTCACCTCTGTGTCATTGGAGCGATAATGCCAAACATTGAAACACATGCACGCCATTCACCTGAATACAGCAGAGAAAGACGACGGTCAAGAGACTTGACGTGATGAAGAAAATCCTGTTACTTTTCTCAGACACCCATATTAGCTAATTGTCATAAGGCTATGTTACTGTACAGCTATGCACCAGAAGGATCACTCTGCTGTTCTAAAGAGCACCATATTTACAACTCATATGTACACACACACACACAATTTTGGGTGGAAAAAAAATATAAAAGAAATTAAATACTTTTTTTCTATTTCACTCCAATGAGGCCACCTTAAGGCTGCACAGGTTTGAAATAGAAAGAAAAACTGAAACTGTTTATGTACAGATAGCTTCATCCTGTATAGCTTATTGCGAATGCCCTTAAACGTGGAACACCTTTCCCCTCGTGCTCATGTCTTTAATTTTGTTCTCCAGGTCACGTGTCAAGGGCTGGTCCTCTAAAGCTACGAAGTCATGAGCCTGTGTCATTTTAGTCAAAGCAAGCACACAAACAAACAAAAAAAATACTATTAATGAGGTTATTGGGGTGTGTGCGCACACACGCACACAGTTGCCTGTATGAGTGCATGTGGACAACCACCATCACATACAGTCTGTACAAAGACACTTGACATAGGTCTTGACTTAACCCTGTCTTAAGAGCCTGCATCAAAACAGCATTTTTAAAACAGCAGATTGCTCAAAAATCGATGTTTAAAAATAAACCTTTGTTTTCAACATATATACATACTCAATCACCTGTTAAAAACAAGTCAGCCTGACATCTGGTCAGAATCGCAACACAAAGTAGACACATTTGAACATTCAGTACGGGTGCATGAAAGAAACGGAAACTCGTCAAATTAAATTTGTAAAACTGGGAAACAATGAAAAACAGGAATATTAGAAAAACTAACTAAACCTTTTTTATTTTATTTTATTTTTTAGAGTCGTGCTGACTTCTTGGTCTAGTTCTATTCTAAACCAGTAACAAAATGAGTCTAGGTAGGTAGGTGCCTTCTGATTCCATTGTGTATGTAAACATTTATGTCCAACATAAAATTATATATGCATTTGACTACTGCTGTCCATTACAAATCACTACGTATCGTTTGAGGAACGTGAATCCATAAAAAAAAAAAACACCCAATTACCGTTATGTATATAAATACATATTCAAAAGTAACATTTTCACAATCCAACATACCCATGTTGGATTGCGACTTCAATTATTACATCCAGATCAGATGGCAAAATTAATCATTAGATTTACATTATAAACATGTAGTCAAAAATTGTGTTTGTCACAATGAAAAATCAAATACATTCCCTTGCTATCCCATTTATTAAGATTGAAACCTATTCTATAGTAGTCTAGAGCAGCACGTCGAAATGGTTTGTAAAGAACGCCCTATTGTTAGGGCCTTCAAATCAATACATGAATCTGAAATCACTGGATTGGGGGGGGTATTGTTTTTTAAAATTAATAATAAAAAAATAAATAGATTGTCTGAATGCAATGCAGAGTGAAAAAAGCACTGTGAGGCATCAACTTTTTAAAATGAGGTCACTCAAAGAATAAGAAAAAAACTGTTCCCTTTCTCGTCCAATGGCTTGCCACAGCAGCGTAGCACCACATGCATTCAGCAGGTGAAGACCACCATGAAGGAGGTTGTGCTAGATGCTACTACGGTACGCTCCAATGAACCACAAGCTAAGGAGGAGGTGGGAGGACAGGGGGAAAAGAGGGAAGGATGCTTTCCAGGAGTGTAGAAATACGGCCTGTAAATTCATGTTATGTTCCCTCTTTCCTTGCCCTCCTCTCAGCTGCCCAGTAGTACATTCCACTGCTTGTGGGGCGCTAGCATCGCTGCGGGGCTTCTAACACTTCAATTCAAGTGCCATTTAGCAACAGAGCTTTACAACCGCTACAGGAAGGATTTGGTCTTGTGTGTCACATCAATGAAACCAAATCTCCCCATGAAAACAAAATCAAACCGTACATAAACACATCGCATGTCGTCAAAAACAACATAACTTAAAGCAAAGCAGCAAAAGACTGGAGTCTAGCGCCTAAGTGCCACTTATTTGAGGTGGTGGTGGTGTTGGTGGGGGGGGGGGGGGTCAGATGAAAGTGGTCTGAAACGGGAAGTGAAACACGCCAAAACCAAAGTCACTCCTCATAGTCAGAAACTCATATCCACTACAGCCAAAGACAAAGGAGAGAGAGAGAGAGAGAGAGAGAGAGACAGAGAGAGCGAGAGAGGAAGAGCGAGAGCGAGTCTCGTAACACGTTAATAGGCCGCACCCCCTCATATCAGCTTTGGTTGGGACGGGAGGTTCCGGCAGGTTGTCGTCTGATGAGCAGGAGGCGGTACGGGCGAGGAGGACAGAAAACTAAAAAACCAACAAACAGGAGGTGTGCGCACCGTGGTCAGATGACCTGGCAGCAGCTGGGGGGCACGGCGGTGCACAGAAGACCGTCTCTGGAGGCCCGGCCGTGCTGGATGTTGACACAGATGGTCTTCTCACACAGAGGCAGCTGGAGCACGCCGCCCTTCAGCGCGTCCCTGGGGGCCGGCGGCCTGCGGGCGTGCGTGTGGTGGTGGTGGTGGTGGTGGTGGTGGTGTGAGGCGTGCGTGCGGGGCAGGGCGGTGGTGGGCAGGGTGATGGTGTCCAGGCTGCTGTTGGAGCCCAGGCACAGCTTCCAGGCTGGCTTCTCCTGGGCCTTCACCCCTCCACCCCGACCCCCGCGGCCCCCGCGCTGCTGCTGGTACTGCAGCTGGGAGCTGAGACAGAGGCTCATCAGCTTCAGGCTCTCCACCAGCTGGGTGCCACGGCTGGCGGTGCGGGACGAGCGTGGGGCCGCGCCACCGCAGCAGGTGGAGGGGCTGCCTTGTCCATTGTCACGCCCCCCACCTCCTCCTCCCCCGCCTCCTCCGCCGTTCCCCTCCCCGCCCGGCGGGCTCTCCCCTCGGTCGGGGCCCGAGGAGCCTCCTCTGCCGCCGTCCCCCGGGGGCTCGCCGGGGCCGGAGCCCCCGTTGCCCCCCCCGGGGCTCCCGGGCGGGCCCTCGCTGCTGTCGCGGCGATGCCAGCCGTGGCCAAGCGCCGCGTCCTTGTCCAGGCGCCGGCGGTGGCTCTCCGAGTCGTCGTCGCTCGTCTCCGAGCTGGAGCAGGACGAGCCGCGGCCCTGGCTCTTGCGCCGGTGGTAGCGCTTGTGGCCGGAGCCCGGGGAGGTCGAGGAGGAGGAGGAGGACGGGGCCGGGGGGAGGCTGGCGCTCGGAGTCCCGGCCATGTTCATCTTCAGCCGGCTGAGCTTGGGCGGCAGGCCCTCGTCCGTGTCGAAGTCGTCCTCGGACTCGCCCTCCTCCTCGAAGATCTGGTTGAGCACCGGGGCGCTCTTCCGGGACGTCAGGCGGTTGGTGATGGACGGGGGCTTGCGGCGCAGGATCACCTGGGTGGGCAGGGGAGACGGCTCCTCCTCCTCCTCCTCGTCCTCCTCAACCCTGGAGATTCACAACAGCGGTCAACAGACGGTTCGTTTGGGGCCCATTTACAAATACAAATTACATGATCACATTTATACTTTGTGTCACATGCGTATGTGAGAATGTGTGAAGTGTGCATGCACACGTGCTATAACCAATTAAGGTTGATTTTATTACTTATATTCTTTAGAGCGTTATTATTTTTCCACCATCTACAGTGGCTATAAGCCTTCTATTACAGCACATGGTGCTACATGCTCCCACACAGCCAGCTGCGTGTGTGTGCTGAACACACTAGGCCTGCCCTGAACACTGGCGCTGAGGTAAAGCCAGCTACCTGAATAGGCAGGTCCGCTGCTTGGCGGCGGTGGAGGCTGAAGTGGAGGACGAGGGGGCCTTAAGGGGCCCCGAGCCGGAGGCACAGCCTGAGGCTGCAGAACAGGCTCCCTAGGAACAACACAAGATCACACCGGTCACTTCACACGTTTTACCCTCTACAGAAAGGCCTGTGCATGTAAACGTCTCTCAGACAGTAAGGAGCTGCGGTATAAACGTATATAAAAAGGTGGCTGATACCTGGCCTGGTTGCCCTGGGTCACTGCTCTCCTCTCGTCTGCCCAGCTCCAATAAGCCCTTGGAGCGGTGGCCGTTCAGCAGGTTCTCCGTGCTGCGGGCTGGGGACTGGGGGCCTCCAGCGTGGGACATGGAGGACGACGCCAGGCTGTCCTCCATGTCCTGGTGCATGTCCATTCTGGTGGGCCACGACTGCCTACGTTACAGGGGCACACGTGTTGTTACAGCAGGACACTGGTGCCAGGCACATATGTCCTGTGGGTGCAACCCACAATGCACCTGCCTGTAAGCAACAGATATTTTGCTTTTGGATTCCTGAGGAAATCGTTATGCTGGCATTTCTCCAGGTATCTGCGTGCCTGTGAATGCTTGCTGTTAACTGAACCAGCAGTTTTCAAACTGTGGGTTGTGAGTGGGAGTGAGTGGGTCGCGGAAATTGCAAGCGGTCATCAAATGAATGAAGAATATCAATGAAAGGCTTCCGCGCTTTACTATCGTGTTGTTCCACTCATTGGTCGTGAGTAAGGTT
>JAODUK010044074.1:0-20239 GCA_027564635.1 Typhlichthys eigenmanni
AAGCACTTTGTGTTACATGAATTTGTATGAAAAGTGCTATATAAATAAAGATTGATTGATTGATTGATTGATAGTTTACAGTAATAGCATATCTGATTTGTTGCAAAAAACAGAACATTAATTCCGTGGCTAATGAAAGAATGTTGGTCAAATTTATGTTTTTTGTCAGTTATGGTATTGAGGTTCTGTGTTTGTCTTTAGCATAAATGAGACCTATACTTATTAACGAGTTAAATGAACAATTAAATATATGTGTCACCAAAAATGTTCTGGTGGTTGATAACCAGTTGTTATTGCGGAAATGCATATAATTTCGCAAAAGTGACATTTGATTCTGCCATATACCCATGATAAGCACGACACAGAATCCTTGAGTGATGAATGACTTTCCATTAGTGTGTGTGTGTGTGTGTGTGCGTGTGTGTGCGTGCGTGTGCGCGTGCATGTGTTAGTGAGGGGAGTGACAGTTGTTTAATTAATTGGGAAGGAAGCAGAGAGGTGAGGAATACTGAGCGTATGGTTTAACCACAGACGTGTGAAGGGAAACACTCCTGTTAACTTATGTTACGTTGGATGACAGCACTGCTATCAAATGCTTATTTATATCAAGGTTTATTTAAGTTAGAGAGAGAGAACCTCAAAAAATAACACTACACTGTACCAGCCATTCTAATGAATATGTTTATGATTTTACGGTGCACACATCTTGTTAGAATTGCTATAAACATTTTGTACATGTCTTCATTAGACAGTTTTCTCATCTGCACTGCCTTTTTCATTCGAGAAGGAACAGGAAAGATAAAACAAAGGCACAAAGTGCAGCTTGTCTCGGTGCTGAATTCGTGCGGCAACAGCGGGTACATTAACGGCGATGAAAGGTCATACATTATGTGTAATGAGCATTCCTCTGCAGGATTGTTACGTTGGTATCCTCTAAAAAACAAGAACCAGGCAGGACACTATTCAAGGTTGTCATGGAAATGAACTAGCATGCTTGTTTCTTTCCTTGGGCATCTAGGAACTTGCTAGCTCCAAGAAGCTGAAGGAAGTTTAAAGATTAAACATACAATTCACTTCTTCTTAGCTTCATCTTTACAATGCCTTGTTGCCTGCATGCTAGTAATACACCGTAGCATTACATAAGAACTATTAAACTACCCCCAGATTTCCTTGGCAAAAAGGGTTAGGTGTAATGTGTCAAAAAATGCTAGTACTGTATTATGAAACAAAGGGATTTAAAAATCTGAACAACATTGAAGATAATGCAATAGAACACATTGTACAGTAGGTATTTTAAATCATATTTGATGATTACATATTTGTAAACCAATGATCTTGGCATAATTCATCATAGTCTAAAAATACTGAATCTAAGATGAAGTGGTATGAAGTAAAAAACAAAAATAACATTCTTGCAGTAGTTGCAATGTGGATCATAAAATAGAAAGAGGGATAATCATATCTACACAAAGAAGAAAAATGCTATACATATAATGGCGATTATTCCACTTTTGGCTCAGCATAGCTGCTGGTATTTCTTCCTGTACTACCTGGGTCAATGTAACCCCTCTTTTTCCCCCATGTGGACTAACTGGTATTAGATATATCTTATATTCATACAATTTGGCTGTTAATAAAAATGTATGATTACTTTAAAAGGTTGTTTTTTTGTCCCCCTCCTGAGCACAGCCTGTTGGCTGTGTATTGGATTATTCACAATAACCATGCTAAATGCTAAAGCCCTATTCTTTTGGGCACTGTGAATGTTTCTTTAATCAGGATGTATTCAAGTAGATAATGGCTTCATAGATATTAAAGAGAACCTAATGTAGTGGTCATTAAGGATTAAACATTTTAAATGACAAGTGAATAGACAAGTAAGCCCAGAAGAGCTGTCCTGTCCTTTGTACTACCCCACTCTCTGCTTGCAGGCACACATTAGTGCTGCAATCACCCTCTTTGACTTTCCTTTAGTTAACACTCTTTTTGGAATATGCATAAATCTACCCTGCAGAGTATTTTTCTCTCTTGTGTAGATACAAAAAATTGCCCAATAAATAATTTGTTAAGTTAATTAGATATTCACCTCAGTGTCATTGACATTTGATTATTTAAATGTCTAAAGCATTTACTAGAATTAGAAGTGAACGGCAGAATATAGTAGACTGGCAACATCACAAACCAAATTTTTAAGCAACTTTGTGCCATTTCTTAGTGTTGTGGTTAAATTACAGTATTACCTATAACATTAATATGGATATATGTACAGTAAGTCTGATGTATTATTGTATGCTTTTGGAAAGGTTAATTTCCACAGCTTTAGTTCTGACAGGAAGGACCCTCTTCCATCATATTCACATATTTTATATATTTTATGGAAACATAAAAGCAGACCTTATCTGATGGAGAAAACAGTTTAATTTTAATGTTCATGTGCATTTAGTGAAAACGAATACAAATTAAATGCTTATAATTAATCATTAATCATTAAGCTTATTGTCTTAATATAATTTTTGGTTATTGTGTTATAATTAGAAGACCTGATCACGTTCACACAAGACACCACAGAAGATATATTGATTCTCATTGACTCATTGGTGCTTTGCTAGCATGACAAAATCATGTTTTAAGTGACGTTTTACCCAACATGTAAAATTGATTATAATGTTTTATGTGGTACCATGTTCAGACTGGCAAACTTTCTCTGGTTCTCATTTGAAATAAAAAGTGCCTATAGAGTTATTGAATCCTTAGTTTTAACAAAGAAAAGTGTCCCTAAATTGGGAAACAGTTTCCATGAATCCCTGAAGGATACCTGCATAGTTACTCAAACAATGGCCTTGTTAATTGAAGTAGGCCTAGAAATTACAGCTAATTACAGGGCTCTAAGAACGTTCTGCATACATTTATAGCATTTGTGACAGGATGTTAAAATATTTCAAAGATAAGCTTTAGCAAGACTTCTAGAATAATCGGAGACAAATGGCTGCCATTAATATTAAATTCCTTGCACCATCTACAAAAATATGAACAATGCAACATTAGCAAGTAACTGGGCAAAATATAAAGCAATGATATCGTTGATTATCCCATTCAGTCTGAAAGTAAATTTGAGTTCTTTGGCTTTTGCCATAGAACACTCTTCTGAGAGAGAATAATGGAATCATCACACATTATGCAGGTGCTTATAAACCATCATGTTCCCCAGCACCTGGGAGTCTGGAGTGGTGCCTTGAGGAATGAGTGGGAAAAACACGGCTAGGAGTACATCTCTATCATCCCCTGATGAAATAGTCCCGACAGCTATGCAAATACCACAAGCAGAGATTCCTCTTCGGATCATAACAGAAGCTTGTTAAGTTTAGCACAGAAGTTTGGTGCCAAACTGAAGTTTGGAGTCAAATATAAATAATTTAATGTAGCCTCTTCTTAAAGAGATAACCATCACACCATACTGTATAAGAGACTTTGGGATCATATCAGTACTACTTTGATTAATTATCATTTATTTATTATAAACATACTGGCTCTAAAATATGTGGTGAAAGGTTAAAGCAACAAAAGAATCGTAGAGGACAGTTGATGACCGTTTAATTCATAATTACATGATTCCTACTCTTGCCATAAAAACTTTATTTTGAATTGTAATAAAAATATGAACATGTACTGTGCGTTTCCCAAAATATTACAATCTCATGAGATATTACATGTGACAATTACAGTAACATGCTGTATAACCTGCTGTGTCATGCATGGTTTCCACATACACTCTGTTAGCATATACTGTAGCTAAATACAGTAAAGCCTACAGCCTTCTTTCCTATGTAAAAATGTTACATTCCCAATTTTAAAATGGTTATGTACATATAGTACAGTATGAGCATTACATTTATAAGTAAATACCTACAGTAAGGGATATTATATGAACAAAACAAACCCAAGCCTTCTTTTTTGCCAATTAATCTTAGACTATAATACATCTAATGATTGACCTGATAAAGTCAGTATACCTGTCAGGAGACAGGCATGCTTTCCTGTTCAAAAATGTACCTTTGGCTATTTTGTGAATTTCAGTTAATGACTTCACATTCCTAGACCCGTCTCAATGGCTAACTTCATGGGTATCTTATCTTCCATTTGATTTAACAACACATTTCCTATTTAACTGTGTTTTCCGAGGGGCTGTATCCTGCAGCTATCTATGGACTTTAACTAGTTGGATACATTGACAGCTGCCTTTCCCTTAGTCAGCTCAAACTGCCAACTGTCTTGTTAATGGTATTTTTGCTGTTACTAAACTTGTGGTAAATGGCAGCACTGGCAGCAGAATGGAAGCATTAGCTAAATACAACTGATAATCAATCAGCATTAAGTAAGGACATGTGAGGAGACTATAAGGAGCTCACTGTCACCTACAGGCCATATTTGCTGATCTATAACGGTTCACTTTATGCTAACCCATCAGTCTGGTTACCATCTGAGTATTGAACTGGCTGTCAGCTTGTGTATATGTGCATGCCTGTCACAGGTTTGTTGTGATGGTAGAAGATGCATCCATACAGTATAGACAGCTTGTACATTTAGGGGAATAAACAAATGTACCATCAATTAAGCAGTCTACAAAATGCGTCTTCGGAATCATCAATCAACGAAACATGAACATTTCTAGAACTCAAAGTAATTATTATAAGCATCCCCCTTAACAGATGTAAAAATAGTTAAAATTGTAGTCCCTGACATTTGAGTTGACTGGCTGTTGCACATGCATGTGTACAGTGATTGTATGGTCATGCAAGTGGTGCCAATCATGTTCATGTTCTGTACATGGAGTCTGATACAGTTTGTTGAAAGCAAATAGAAACACACACATTTCAAATGAGTTTGCCATCTCTCTATTGATGGAATGTTTGACAGTTATGCAAATACAATTTATTCATCATGAATAGCTTAATTATGCAAAGCCAAGTGCATATGTTTACCAGAAGGCAAAAGTGCAAACTCCTGAAACCACTGAAATTCCAGCTTTTTCGACCTGACTTATGTATGCAAAGACAAAAATGGAATGTATTGGGCAGGAACTTTACAGACAAATGTGTGAATTAAAGTAATTGTTTATATACTGGTCATGCTGTGAAATTGAAACAGGGAAACTTGTAAAATCAATCAAATATGGGTAACAATTTAGAATAATTATACATTAATTATCATGACTTCATGCATGAATTAATGCATTATTTGTGCATTACTTTATGCAGTAAAATCCAATGAATCATCAAGAATTAGCATGACTTCAAAGTATTTCATGCAGGACCTCATGCCTTTAACTAAGGTGAGCACATCGTCATAAATTACGATTTATTAAGCATGATCATGATGATGTGGAACTTCACAATTTGACATTGTTAAGCCCCATAAGTGGGTTCACTTCAACACCTTTCGGTGCAGGGTAGGCACACACTGCTTTGCCCATGGCGTGCGTGCAGCCTCGAGACATGACACGGCAGCTTGTGCGCTCTTTCCGTACAGTGGTGCATGGGTGTAAAGAAGGAACTCATGGCTATGAGCTTGTGCGATGGCTCTCAAACTCTCTGTGCTAACTTCCTGCCCTGCAAGACTCCCGTCCACAGGCAAACAGCCTCACAGCGGCGTTGGGCTGTGAGGCAGGTGCACAAACCTTTTGGCTACAAAAATCGCCTAGGCCTTTAATTTCCTAGTCAGAAAATAAACGGACTTTGTTTTCATGTAATATCTGCCGTAGCAGAAGCAAAGCAGCGGGTGTGGGAGAGCTTCGGAGAAGCCATGGAGAAAGACTTTCAGTCGGCACCAATGTGTTTCTGGAAAACCGTCCGCTACCTCAGGAGGGGGAAGCGGGGAACCATCCAAGCTGTGTACAGTAAGTATGGGACGCTGTTGACCTCAACTGAGGAAGTAATTGGGCGGCGGAAGGAACACTGAGGAACTCCTGAATCTGACTGACACGCTCTCTGTGATAGAGACAGAGCTGGAGGTTGATGGGGAATCATCATCATTTTTCCTGGGGGAGGTCACTGAGGTAGTCAAACAAATCCACAGTGGCAAAACCCCGGGGATTGATGAGATCCGTCCAGAAATGCTAAAAGCTTTGGATGTGGAGGGATGTCTTGGATGACACGCCTCTTAAAAGTCACGTGGAAGTCAGGGACAGTGCCAAAGGAGTGGCAGACTAGGGTGGTGGATCCCTTCTTCCAAAAGGAGGACCAGAGAGTGTGTTCCAATTACAGGGGCATCACACTACTCAGCCTCCCTGGTAAAGTCCAAGTTGCTGGAGGGGAGGGTTTGACCGATTGTCGAACCTCAGATTGAAGAACAACAATGTGGATTCCGTCCTTGTCATGGAACAACGGACCAGCTCTTTACTCTCGCAAGGATCCTGGAGGGGGCCAGGGAGTATGCCCTTCCGGTCCACATGTGTTTTGTAGATCTGGAGAAGGCGTATGACCGGGTTTCCCGGGAGATACTGTGGGAGGTGCTGCGGGAGTATAGGGTGAGGGGGTCTCTTTTAAGGGCAATCCAATCCCTGTATGTCCAAAGCAAGAGTTGTGTACATATTTTTGGCAGTAAGTCGGGCTTGTTTCAGGTGGGGGTTGGTCTCTGCCAGGGCTGCGCTTTGTTATCAATCCTGTTTGTGATATTCATGGACAGGATATCGAAGCGTATTCGTGGTGGGAAGGGGTTGCGGTTAGGTAGCCTGTGGATCTTATCGCTGCTTTTTGCAGATGATGTGTTCCTGATGGCATCATCGGTCCGTGACCTCCAGCACTCACTGGATTGGTTCACAGCCAAGTGTGAAGCGGCTGGGATGATGATTAGCACCGCTAACTCTGAGGCCATGGTTCTCAGCCGGAAACCGATGCCTGCTCCCGGTAGGGAATGAGCTTTTACCCCAAATGAAGAAGTTTAAGTACCTCAAGGTCATCTTCGCGAGTTAGGGGACTATGGAGTGGGATTAGGCCTTGGGGAGGCCTCGGGGAAGAACCAGGACTAGGTGGAGAGATTATATCTCCACACTGGCCTGGGAACGCCTCAGGATCCCCCAGTCAAAGCTTGCTAATGTGGCTCGGGAAAGGGAGGTTTGGGGTCCCCTGCTGGAGCTGCTGCCCTGGCGACCTGACTCCAGATAAGCGGATGAAGATGGATGGATAGATATATTATTTTCTGTTATTTCCTGCTCGGAACAGAAATTGATTGGCCAAAAGATACACAGACCAAAATAGCCAAAGACAATGGTACAGGCCTAATGTCGATGTGTGTACATCAAAAATCACACCACATACTGTACATGTTTTTTAAAACTTTATTATTGTATTTGTTTAATTATGTATTATTATTATTTATCATTGTAGTTGTGTAACCCACATTAAACCGTAAAGCATTTGAATAATTCATTTTAAGATTCGATTTTCACACTTTTAGATTGTGGTGTGTTGTTTAGTTTCATTCTACACCAATACACTTGCATAATTTACTTGAGTTTAGACCTTCGCAACAGTAGTATTATCGGCAAAAATCTTAAAAGTATCGCCTTCTCACAGCAGAAGAAGAAACGCCTAAATTGAATGCCTAGTAAAGTGTGGTCTTGTAATTTATTCTATTTTCAGGTTGGTAATACACCTAAATATACAGTTATGTCCAAAATTACTATTTTGAATGTGTTGCTGACATGTAATGTAAACTATGACTTTAGATGATATGGAATTGGTGTATATTGTAGAATATCTGTCGGTGGCGAAAATGCTAATAGGCTATATGCTAGCGGACCTGCAGTAAGTCTGTGTGCCGGTGTCGTGCCCAAAAGTGACTTGCTGATAAAAAATCCATTCATTTGTACTGGCTAAAAATGTGGGAAGATAACCATAAAATGCACTTTTACATACCGTGATCACTTTTTATCAGTAAGTCATGATGGTTGAAAAACTTTTGTTCTCACATACAACATTGATATATTGATCTAGCATGTATGCATGCATGATATTAGAGAGACTCTTCTTCCATAATTATTCAATAATTATTACATGCAATAATTCATTATTGTTTCATGCATGAATTCATGATTATTTATGTAGGCTACAACAAACTTAGATTTACCCACAATAATAAAGACCAAATTATTTTTGAAGAATGCCTGATTAAGCATGATCATGACGATCGTGCTTAATAAATTGTAATTCATTATGATTTGCTCACCTTAGTTAATGCTGTAATAAAGGCATGAGGTCATGCATGAAATACTTTGATGCCATGCTAGTTCCTGAAGATTCGTGAGATGTTAATGCATATGCATGAAGTAATCAACAGATCATGCATGAATTCATGATAATTCATGTACCATTATTCTAAAGTCTTACCAAAATTGGAATATATATTTCACGAAATATTGACTCTTACGAATAAGCTAATGCATGTCTAAAAGTAGATGTAAATACTGTACATTCACCAGTCAGTGGTTAAACATTTGCCTCTACATAAAATGTGACTGACACACATGCCTGTGTGAAACATCTGAATCGAAACACAAACTGTATGAGCAAATGTACTAATGTAATCCTACAGTACTGTTTGGTCAGCATCTTCAGTGCCATCTACTATGCACAAAAAAACATGCACATCATTAAGGAAGCAGCATTCATGTAGCCTAGATAAAATAAAGGAATAGGATTGTACTGAGAGTTATATGCTAAACAGTTGCAGAGTGAATCATTTGCAGAATAGGTTTGTCAAGGTGAGCTGTAGCAATTAAACACATAAATGTACAGAGTCTTAGGTGTAATGAGGTCGGCCTAATATTATTTTCATTTAAGGGGGCGGACAACATAGTGGCTTCTGTAGGGAAGAGTCCTCATTTGCAATACCGTAATATCTTTTCTCCTGCATGCTCATCAGAGATAGAAATGGGGGCAGCCCACACAAGACGCCTGACGTTATCTATTATGGCTTAATAACC
Organism: Typhlichthys eigenmanni; assembly: GCA_027564635.1. Lineage (NCBI taxonomy): Eukaryota > Metazoa > Chordata > Actinopteri > Percopsiformes > Amblyopsidae > Typhlichthys > Typhlichthys eigenmanni. The sequence continues at coordinate 8,981 of JAODUK010044074.1, forward strand.
GCAAGCCTGCCAAGCTGAGAAGCGGTCAACATGAAGGAACACCATGCACGATGAAAGATGCCAGCGCATGTTGAACACAGTTGCCGTGCGCTGTGAAGGCAGGACAACACCACGTGTGTCAATGTGCTTCACCTTCGACCCCTTGTTTGATCTGCGCCATGGTGCTGGGGCGTAATGATTAGCCAGAAATGCTGACAAAGCAAGAGTGAAGACCTGCTAGGCTGATAGGAGTTGAGTCAACACCAGTTCAGTCTCGCCTCTGGAGAGATAAACATGAAAGTTGAATCATAGTCAATAATAAATGATAAGCAGTACAGCTTGCCCAATCTATTCTGCTTTTACTTCTGCTGGCTTGAATATGTGCTGAACATGGTATAAAAAACATCTGCCAAGCTGTTTGTATACTCTTGAATATGGGGGCAGGCTCTAAGAAGTCCTAGAAGAGTAACATTTTAATGTTTGGATTTAGTGTTGATTCAAACTTTAGGGCTAGGACTGAATGATACATGTCTAGGACCAGGCCATAAATCATATACTGTATATTTTACATGTTCTTTGTGAGTCGTGTCCACACACTGTGCTGCCTGTGGTTTGGTTCATTCAAGATCATACATATGTTTTGCCAACATAATTCAGACCAAATTATACCAGATTTGAGATGTGAGAATACCAGACACCTTATGCATCGTTTAAAGGTATACTGTAGTTAGATATAGATTACACATTTAAAACATAGATTTACGTATAGCGTTTGGAAAGAAAAGAAAAAGTCTCCCATACAATAAATAAAAAGCCAACCTCAATGTAAAACAATTGTTAATATGTTGAAATGCGTGACAATACAGAAGAACATGGAAACAGGCATTAGGCACCTGACACACATTCTCATATAATTTCATTGTAACGTGGAGGAGCATTTAAATTGGCTTATGTGTGGGCAGGTGAGGTTGCACTCCCCTCAGGGTAAAGTGGGTGGATTAACTGCTGAATTGCCACTCGGGTGATGTAATGAGCATGTGTACTTCTCCACATTTAGCAGAGAATCCAAAATGAAATAATTGTAAAAGGCTTCCCGGCTCTCCTGAGAAAACAATGATTCCCTCTCTTGCACACTGCCGTTAAACGGGTCAAAATAATTTGTTCACATGGGGGAATGAAAAATATCACGGACTGAGATCTGTCAAATGATGGAGTCATGATTAATATCATGATTCATTTGTATCATTGAATCATTGAAATCCATGTATGACAGGGAATATTCAGCGAGGCCATATAGCTAAGTGCCTTGTTGTCCTTGGATTTGTAATGGAATTCACTTCAATGGAATTTGAAGAACGCGTGCAGAATGGTGCAGGCTATGTTGAGGGATAGGGTTTTTCCATGTCGTCTCTGCTGATATGCAGAATATGGTCTTTAGAAAACACCAATTGCATTTCCATCATTTGGCATGCTTCAACGGTACAGTACTGAAGATACACAATGGCTAATCCGCTGCTAATATACATATTTCAAATCACAGATATGAGCTTGCATGCAGCACATAATAGGAGATAGATAATTCATTTTAAATGTTAATATATCATTCATTGAAGCAATCCCAGATAAAAAATTAGTATTAAGTCTGTACACTACACACATCTGTATCCTGGAATGAACTGTTTGTCTTCACATGTAGATCTCTACGTCCTAATCGACCTCCAATATTGTAATATTTGGATCTTTAGCGGTTTGTGCTGTGGTTATATTTTTTCTATGTCTGTGCACTTCATGGTGTGTTTGATGTTATGCATGAGCTGTAACTGAAATAATACAACTGAATGAGGCATGAACACTCCTTCGAATACAAAGCACGGATTGCTGTGTTACAGAACCATGCCCATACCTTTTTGTAATATTGAACTGGAATTAAACTTGCATTATCAGGCATTTCTCTGCTTCTCTGATAATTTGTTATGAGGTAACAACTAGGGGTGTAATTCTCACATCAGTAAAAATGTTAATAAGGAATCTTTATTATGTGTATTTCATTTAACAATTTCAAAAGTGGAATGCTTTCATTGTTTGGTAAAGAATTTCATTCTTTGTTGTACCACATTCAGCTTTGTTTTTCTATCCATGTTTTAGTTTTCTTTGTAATAACACTGAAAAGACAATATAACTGTTCAGATTAAACTGTAATGTAAAATGTCAAAATAATGAATGGGGCATTCATAAAGTACAAACAATTTCATGTTTGGTAAAAAGACCCCAATTCACTGACACGGAAGATGCTCAAACTTTGTTTTTCACTTTGTGAAGTGTTTTGATTTTGCTTGTGGCCCAGGGAGAAAGGATGCCATTATGGGTTGTTAAGATAACGTTTGGAAGACAGCTTAGATGCCAGAGTTTTTACTAGATTGTGTCACATCCCCCACTGGTCTGTGGGTGGAATAGATTTAGCTTTGTCGCTTTATCACCCTTAAAAAATAATAATACTGAAAGCGATTTATGTCTTATTACAATAACTTATTCAACAAGAAGAGATCATATTTCAAAGATTGACTATTTAATACAAAGCAGCATTTACAGTTGAAATCTCGTAGCCTGGGGGTGCACTCTGAGGGACTTCCAGGTTCCCATGTCTGACTGACTATCTAAAACAGAAATGATGATTTTGAGTGGAGAAGGTCTTTAAAATTCATAATGGCCCATCATGCAAGCCACAGGTGTACATGCAAAAGAAGATTTCCCTCCCATTCACAACACACTTTAGCAGATAAGTGTGTTTACTTGCCACTGTTGTGCAGAGAAATGCATAGCCCTATCAGGGCAATATATCCTTGAGGCTGCATGCAGCTTTTGTTGAACTACATTGTGGGTAAATGCGCCTTTAGGGTCCTTGCCTATTGGCGTTTGTTCTAAAGCTGCTGTAAACCAGAGTAACGTTTACAGTCTACAGTGTACAGTACCAGGGCTTAAGTCTGTATGTAGGTGTCAATACAGGGAAACGTGTGGGTAGTGCTTCCACAGTAGGTTCACGGACATATTTTGAAATAGTATGTACCCATAGAAGATATTTATGCAGCATGCCTGGGCACTGGCTGTTCCCAACCTTGGCTGCTGTTCACTCACTGACTGCTGCGGAGGAGTACAGTACAGTGCTCCGCCTTCTTTGGCAACCATGCCGTCCATGTGTCTGCCCGAGTTCAGACCTTCACAAGTGGCTGAACCACCAGCCCGGAGTGGCAGAGTGGACTGTGAATCTCTGGTGTTGTTCATTTAACAATCACTCTGCCAATGACCAAGCATACTGTTGTTTACAGCGATGCCTGTTATTGCACATTGTGAAGTAAGATGTGTGCCAGTGCTGCCAGCATTAAAGTATGCCTTAACACACAGCCCATGTCAACATATAATCACGAAGCCGATTATTCCTTGCTAGGGAGTCATTTGGTCTTCGTCACGGTGGACCTAAGGCAGGGCCACATTGTCCTTTATGACATTGTTGGCCCACTATGAGGCTAGCTAAAGGGCTTTATGTTCGCTTGAATCGTAATGAGAATCGAATCCCCACTACAAATGTCCTTAATTATGATGTTGCTACCAGCCACGTGATAGGATGAGCCTCCACGAACAGTGGAGCAGAGATCAGTCAGCTGGGATGCTCACCAAGGCTTACGCTCCCAATTCAAATCAGTCTGTCCTCACATCAAAGGCGCTCAAACGCTGTCTCCCTGGTCAAACCAAACAACAACAACCAAAAAAACGGCTGCCTGTAGCCAACTCACTGTTGCCCTGATTCAATGGGACAAGTTAATTTCCCAAGTTAGGAAAATTGTTTGGAGCCCACTGGTGGAAAGTATCATGAAAGGATTTCATACGTCGCTGATATTAGAAAGTTGTGGTAATGATTCCAAGTCTTTGCTTGTGTACAGTGATTCTATACTTTTCTCCTTCAGACAGTACCATTCACTTTACTGTAAGCCAGGTACTGTGCACATAACCAAGTACTAAAACATATTGGTTCTAAAAATGCCAGTGTGCTATTATTGCATCTGGATTCCCTCAATAATAATGCCTAGATAATCCCAGATGGATGTTTTGCCGACGTATTGCACTTGCATTGTGCAATTATGTTTTGCATTTTCTCAATAAAGAAGTCACTCTCAATTAAACTACATTTGTATGTTTACTTGACCCTTTAATCTCCACATATACTATTTTCTCCATGCTATAGCTCAATTATAGTTCAACCTTTTACAGATATCCAGCCTTTGATTATCAATTTAATCCTCAAAAGTGTAAATACACGTGCAGCATAGATGCTGTCATCAGATACAAGCCAGAAGCAACAGCACAATGAATTCAACACAATGACTTACCTACATGCGTGTCAAGACTGTAAATGTTTAAACATGCAGAGCATGCATGGTGCCAACACTACCAAGGTCAAGAGCTGCAGTCCTACTGAAGGTGCCTCGTGATGAAAATGCATGTATTCATGATGTACAATATGTTATGATGAGGTAGAAAAGGATGGCCTCTTAAGGATGTTGAGGGAACGGTTGGAGGGAAATGGTGTCTGGTTCGGCAGACAAACCATTTTATTAAGGTTATTAAGATTGAACTGGAGCGGGGTTCTGATGGAAAAAATATCTTATTTCATTTGAAACTAGGCTAAGGCTTGCACCCAGATGTTGGCACTACATACAGTATTATATAAAGGCTTACAGTAAAGTCCATCTATTATCACATTTCAGTAAGAACTCGCACATCAGCATCATCATCTAATTTGGTAACATATTTTATCTTTGAAGTTTTTTTTTTCACTTAAAAATTACAATTTAACAACAGCAATAGCATTAAAAATGCTAATGTACATCTTAAAAATAAAACTCATACTGTACCTTTTTATGTACACACATTAACTAACTGCAACATATAGCACACTTCTATGTATATTGATATCGCTAGTTCTCACATTTTTCATATAATCAACTTGCTTGCATTGGGATATTGCAAACATTTGACTGCAGTTGTCACTGAGTGTAAATTACCATTCAATTAGCTAAATGGATACTTAAATTGTGAGGATGGCTTCACAATATCTGTGAAGTGTGAGAAGAGAGTGATAACTGATTGTCTATTTTGTGTACAAATAATTTGATTAAGAACTAAATAATACAAACAATTTAGATAAGCATTCTAACGGTTCACAACTCCATCTGCAAATAAAATCATAATTTTTATGATAATTAGGTTTAATTGACATTGAGATACAGAGAGCCTAGGCTTCTGTAAGACATGGAGTGCCTCATTATCAACTCGAACTGCCTACAGGTGGAGATAGCAAAATGGTTCCTGTCCTTAATACTGCCATTTAATCATCTCAGAATTTCTAAATGTACCTAGACAATCATACAAAAAAGGTTTAATCTCATAAATTACTTATATTTTAAAGTTAGACCTTGATCTTCCACATTTAATAGATCATTGTAACCCCATATTCATTTCATGACAGTACCATTTACTCATTCCCTTTCATTATGTAACTGTCCCTTTGTTTTTTATTCTTAAGGAATAAATAAGGAGGACTCACCTAACTCCTCCTGTACTGACACTTATATATTCAGCACATCAAAAAATAAACATCGCTCTGGGATTGAATGGTTTCAAATCAAACAAGACAGTGTCTGCTCTCCAGAGGGCAGTGGTCAAGAGCCACATTCGGTGTGAAGACCTTTGCTTTGTGTCGAGTCAAAGAGTGGCTCCCTTGTCACTCTTGGTCTGTCCCAGTCAGCGGATGTGCCATGATGACTCCTTATGAGAAACCCCTCTGCAGGCTGTTTGCACTCTTATCACGTCAGATAACTCGAGCCTTTGGATGCACTTCACCCAGACAGCGGTGGGGCCCTTTCATCTTCAGGGCCAGATGGCAAATTCACGTGCTGCTTATGGAAGAAAACACTCGAAGATTTGACTCGTCTATAAATCCCCATATAACCCTTCAAAAATGTATTAATCAATTAGACTGTATTATGGGCGCTTGGACTGGAAAGGCATCACTGTCACTTGTCATGATTAATTACAACAATGTTTCACACCCACTCGCATTCAAACGCCGACTTGTGCACACATTTGCATGAGCATCACACCCCCCAACCCCACCCAACAAAGATTTCCACCAATAAACAAACATCTGCGTTTTATGCAGGGTACCACACTGTCAACATTATCAAGCTATATTGCAACCCGCAGATTGTTATTTAGGCTGCAGTCCCCAACCTCTATGTCGATGACCACAGTGAGATGCTTTTCTCTGATGTCCTATTGAGGGAAACATGTGACCTTTGCACAGGGCCATCTTCATTTTGTTGCCTGCCTTTCAATATCTGCTTGCCAAAAGGTCACCTTCATATTGACAGACTAGACAATGGCACCCCTGTGTAGCACTCAACCAATACCAAACTGGTTTTGAATGGAGGTGCATTCTGTAATTCCAAGTACATAGAATATTTGTTATAGATAGTAGACGAAGATAAAGGAGCAGACATTTATCAGACGGTTTGTGGCATTTACATGGGTTCCATTCTATGAGGGGTGGATGTTAAAATACATTGAGCAACAACCTAATAGAAAACTTAACTCTATTGCCGACAGAAAATGAAACTGACAAGAAACATACATGTAGAATATATCAGTTACATTTAAAATGTAAATGTGATGCCTGATTGTTACTGTAATGTTGACAGATTTACAGTATTTGTTTTAACAATTAATTAAATGTAATGTTTCCACCCTACATCTACTCTTCAGTAAGTATCAGCTAAGTAGTACAAAACATCTTAGGGACCTCTTATGCTTATGCTGAGCACATATGGTAGGTGATGGTGGTTGTGTCACTATTGCCACAAGGTGGCTCTTAATGGTGGAGTCAGCGACTGCAATCCAATAAACTTTTTTGTCAAATTCAGCAAATATCTCCTCATGGTCTGCTTAATGGCTAATGTACTATAGCAGGCGTCTCCACAGACCAGGCTCTGTAAAAGAAAATCACACAAGGAAACAGTTGTGTGATGCAGAGACCGCACCACACAACACTATGCTAGCCTTGGCAATGCATAGTATTGGTATCTGAGGGAGCATTGAAGGGAGATTTTTTTATTTTTTGATCGAGTTAGAACATCAACAATTGAGGCGAGGGACATTGATACAGGTGTTCTCCGTTGGATCCGAAATACCAGTGAAACACCAGCACAGACGGTGAGGTCAGAGAGAACCCACTCTTTGTATGATACAGTAGTCGTGAGTAGTATTGTAGGTGGAGCCGTACGGTCGCATCTGTTTGCAGGCTTATGTCATTTAGAACACACTGACACCAAGCACGCCATTTACAGTACAACGAGGGGCGCAGATGAGATGACGGCTAGCTAAACAAAGCTGCAAATCGTTACACCAAATATATTGGAATAACAAGATGGAGCATTCTAATGCATTTCAATGGAAGCGACAATGGAAGCGACAATGGAATGCTTCCGGCCTCTTAAGTAGGTGTGTCACTAATGGCATTTTGCTGTGGAGGCCGACGTATACGCAGCGCACAGACAGCTAAATGTACCATGCATGGCCTGAAACAAAATCAAATCATCTCAAAATAGTTTGCTGCAGAAATACCGCTGTGGCCTCAGATTGATCATAGGTACTTGGGAATTCATGTTATATACTCAAAACACCCATTCAACGCCCCCAGAGAGATATAATAGGCAATATTCCTGTGAAATCCATGTACCTCCCCATTGCCTTGCATAGAACGCTTGTTCGTTCTCGTCTGAATAAAGGGTAAATGTCTGCCCCACCTTAATTGAAGGGCTGTCCGTTGAACCCTCTCTGTTAAATTCCATTCTTTCTGATGAAACTGTATTGCTGACAGAGAATTTGAAAGATGCCATTGAAGGTAAATGTATTAATTGTCAGATATAAAGTAATAAGTCTTGCATTCACTATAACAGTTAAATGTAATGGGAATGATTTACCATTATTACACACCCTGGATGCCAAGTTGCACAGATAAAAGGATTTCCACACACACAACGCAGAGCACCCCACAATGGCACACGCTACTATCATCTTCCATTTTTATCCCGCCATCTTTTGTGGCTCGCTCACTGCAGATTGACAGGTGATCTGTACTAGTGGCACCTCAAAATGTGAGCTATTTGCAACTCTCCCCACATGTCGCTGCGTGTCACACAGCACGTGTCACGCTATCAGTGCACAGATGAGCTGGTGCAACTTTCCATTGAAATGATTCAGCCTCACAGACAGCCACTGTCCCCAGTACTGTGTGTGGGAATAACCTAGATAGCCCATTTACACTGATCTGTATCTAAATAATGATCGACTCAATCTGGCTGTTGCCTTTACATCTGCTATTTGTAATCCTCGCTGTCGTTATTTCACACGCGCGCTATATGCAACTAACCAGATGGCAAAATACTGTCGATTTTTATGCAACGCCATGTGGGAAGCGATCTATTGAAACTGGTGGGAAAAGGGACTTTAGGCACTTTCAAAAAATGCAGGTGATTGTATGAATCATCTGTCTATCACTGTCTGTAACGGGTTAAGGGCACACCTAAACCACCGTCACAGGTACACATTAGACTATGCTGCCCATAGCTGCCAGTAAGATGCTGATTGGTTATACTGTATGAAGGCAGTAGTCTGAAAGTAGTCAGTAGTATCATAATGAGGACAGATATCCAGGGATTCCATATGTAATATATTTGTACAATGCTATGCACAAGATGTGATTTATTATTATAAATTTTTTAGATAGATATTTTTGAGATAATGGAAAGTTAAGCACATATTTTTGCTAGTGTAATGTATAGTATATGCAGATTAGACTGCAGTAGGATGGTAATAATATATACATGTATATTGAAGAGTTCAGATGCAAAAGCCTCTAAGTCCATCTGACATATTTTTTTTTAACTGGCAATATTTAAATTATTTTTTACATATTTGGAAAAAAATAATTTTTATTCAGTGACACACAGCCTTTTCATTGTAATAAAGGTTAAATGAGTGAACCCAAATATGGAAACCTAATAAATATTGCTGTTTTAAGTTGCTAATTGCTACTTATTTTCAGATGGATTCAGAGTTTTTTGCATCTGAACTCTACATTCTCTTTCTTTCTGGACAAATGTGCAAAGTAAATTGCCTTTTCTAAAATAATGTTACAAAACATACAACATTGTGCTAACGGTCTTATGTTTCTGGTGCACCTCTATCTACAGTACAGTACTGATGTGTTTCAAAACATAAACAGTGAACTGGGATAGGGAATTTGGAGATCTTCAGAGCTATGATGCCATTGAGGAGTGACCATTTAAATACACTTTTCTGTTTCTGCTGCAGAGATCGAGATATAGAAACATCCAGGATATATGAGCCTCGCAGGTGCTTTATCCTGAACAAACCGCTGCATTTCGACAACCTCTCTTCATCCTTCTAACAACACAGACCAAAATGTGTCTAGAATATGGACGAGCACTGCTGCCGGATAAAGAAAACATAAAGCTAAAGAAAGCAGCTAGTGAATTGTTGTATAAAGCAAGAGCACTTTTACATGTGCTCATGGCAGGTGTGATTTCAAACGGCATGTATCAGATCACAGGAGATATTCCTCGTCTTCTGACACGGAGCACATCTTGCCTTCACAATCGCCCGGGTAACCTTGGGCCACAATCTGACAATGGAATTATGTAGAAACATATCTGACAAACTTGCATTAGAGATTCACAGCACAATCTTTCAAAGAATCACGGCACACAGATGACAAGCGTCAGGAATTCTAATGAAGGCAGTTTTAATCCCAATTGCCTGAAAAACATACAAATAAAATAACAATAACAACAAACTGTCTTTGGTTTGTATAGGAATCTTCTAACAATTATGCTTTTTTTGCATACATATTCCCAAACTGTGACCCCTGGCCTGTAGCACACTGACAGTTGAATTTCTACAGCAGCAACCATTTCCTCATTAATTCAGTTCAAGTAGATGGTCATCTAAAAAACTATGAAAAATAAAATATCTTTTCAACTACCCCACTGCGTTCTCTGACAGATGCGTTATCATTAAAAATGATTATGATTCTAATAATGCTTATGTTTTTAAAGCACCGTCAGATATGGTGGGGCAATTAAATTACCTCCTACCAGTTACGCATCTCCTGCTTTAGTAGAGTTCACTGCACTCATCACAATCTAGACACTTTTTTAAAATCAGCAACTTTTATGTGTGGCATTGTTAAAAAGAAACTGTCATGATACATAAGGCTGGGTGAATACAATTTGAAATCCACATGGCTGTTTCAATTTGAGTAAGTGGGAGACTATATGATACTAGCTGGGTTTACATGCACACTTTTTGTCAAAATTTCAGGTTACCTGTTTACATGGGATTTCACCTAATATTATTTTCATGCGCTGACGTAATTTTCGGAATACTGTAGATGTTTTAACTTGCGTACATTATGTAGGCTCGATAATTTAACGGATCCTAATAAAATTGTCTAGCATCTATTGCAGGCATGTCAGGGAGAGTGAAGCTATTTGTGTGAATGGTGGAGGGATTTAGACTCTACTGTAGATTAATAAATCACTTTAGCTCATTGATTTATTATATTTTAATTGTTTTGTCCAAACATTGTACAGTGGCTGTCTTCAATCATTATGGCACAACACAAAAGTAGCCTACATGTAACGACTTGGTGCATGCGCATAAGAACACAACCAGGAAGTAGTCAGGTTTAACAGTTTGCATTGTATAATTTAACTTTCAATCGGGTTATGGAACAGTTTATACTACTCCTTTGTTTCGGAATGAAATTTCAATCAGATTGGGCCTTTCTATTCCGATTAAGGTGTTTAAATTCTACATTTGCATTCAGTTTGCATTCGATTCCAATCAGAGTAGCCTACTGCATTAGGATCCATGTAAATGCAACGACTGACTGTGGACTTTGTGTTAGGTAACCAAGCATTAGTAGTGGTTATTTGGGGTATTATTCAATGACATTTAAGCATTTATATCAATAAAGATATTAATATAAGAAGAATACTTAACTATATATTGTAACTATGGTGTATTTCAATCAATCAATCTTTATTTATATAGCACTTTTCATACTAATTAATGTAACACAAAGTGCTTCACACTACAACGTCATTAAAAACAATACAAAATTAGTAAAAACAATACAATATA
>JAODUK010044085.1:0-20238 GCA_027564635.1 Typhlichthys eigenmanni
CTAGGTGTCTGGTGTGCGCGCTATATAACCAGGCTGTAGCTAACGCTAGGTGTCTGGTGTGCGCGCTATATAACCAGGCTGTAGCTAACGCTAGGTGTCTGGTGTGCGCGCTATATAACCAGCTGTGTCGCCAACAGGACTACATGAGGCAGGCGGGGGAGGTGACCTACGCGGACACAAACAAGGGCCGCAGGAACGAGGGCGTGATCGAGTTCAGGCTGTACTCGGACATGAAGCGGGCCCTGGAGAAGCTGGACGGCACCGAGGTGAACGGCAGGAAGATCCGGCTCATCGAGGACCGCCCCGGAGCCCGCCGCCGCCGCTCCTATTCCCGCAGCCACTCCAGGTCAGGAGAACGTTGGTTAGAATGCCGTCGTTACGGCGGTCGTGGCAACCCGTCTAGAACATGGCTTGTTTAAATTTTGAAACATGAATTTAGCTCTGGAGGTCCTGTCATCTCCATTCATGTTTATGTTGGTGTTAAGCAAACGGCTGTAGAGGGAACATTGCAGTAGCAACGTTCATGCGTCAGCTTGGCACACGTGACGTGCTCGCCTCACCCTCCCAGGTCTCGCTCCAGGAGCCGCAGGTCCCGGAAGAGCCGCAGCCGCAGTGACAGCAGCAGCCGCAGTCGATCCCGGTCCAGGTAGGCATGCTGAACACACACGCGCGCCTGTACCAGAGACATTACGTAGAATACAATAATACATCTTAAAGTTTTATATTTTGGATCATATCTTCAGACCGGTAAATGCTGGAAACGCAAGGTGGCGTCCAGTGTGGACTTGCCTCTGTTTTGCTGGACTAGCTACTGTTCCATAGTCATAACCGGCCTGCTCTCCTCTCCAGGGCGGGCTCCCGGTCCCGCAGCCGATCGGCCAGTAAGAAGAGCAAGAGCAAGGGCAAGAAGGATGAGGAGGAGCGCAGCAATGGCGCCCACAAGGCCAAGGAGGGCCGCGGCCGCAGTCACAGCCGCAGCAAGAGCCGCAGCAAGAGCCGCAGCAAGAGCCGCAGCAAGAGCCGCAGTCCCAAGAGCAAGAAGAGCAAGAAGGAAGGGAAAACCAAGAAGAAGGATGGCTCCCGCTCTCGTTCCCGCTCCCGCTCCCGCTCCAGGTCGGCTGCCAAGGACCGCTCCAGGAAGTCTGGCTCTAAGGGCCGCGAGCGGGCCAAGAGTGACGACGACGAAGAGGCCGTAGCGGCCCAAAGAGGCCGGGGCTCCCGCTCCCCATCCCCCTCCGTCACTGCCGCCCCTGAGCCCCGGGCCCGCTCCAAGTCCAGGTCCAAGTCAAAGTCTAAATCCAAGTCCAAGTCCCGCTCACCGACGCAAGTTAAAGCCCGCTCCCCATCTGTTTCTCGCTCCGAGTCCCGCTCCCGCTCCCGTTCCCGATCCTAGTCCGGACACAGGACCCGGTGTGTATGTGAGTGTGTGTGTGTGTTCTGAGCCCCTCTCCCGACACCTCTCTCTATTCTCCACTTGCATTCCCCAGACCCCTCAGCCCTGTCTGTCACATTTCCTCTGTTGTCCTTTTTTTAATTTCTTTTGATAAGTAGTTGTAGAATACAAGGCGCTAGCCCCCGATCTCTCCTTTGTGCGCACGCTTCATTTTATTCAGCTTTTATTCTACTTATTTGTCCTGTAGAGTTGTCTCGTATGGAGGTGTTTGTAATATAACGGGGTGAAATCTCAGTTTTATTAGTTTAAAAGGATAATATGCTGTAGTATGTGGCTTAGCCTTTGGTTAGACACGTGAACGCATACCACTTCTGTCAGACATGTTGGGTGAGCTTTGTGTTCTGTGATGTTTTTTGCCTTTTATGTAACTTTTACCATTTACTTTCAGAATAAAATTACAAATAAAAACCTGGATTCATCTGGATTTATGGACAATTGCATAGCACGCTTTGTACAAAGTTATTAAAGGCACATTTTAAATTAGCCTTTAATAAATTTCACTGACTAAAAACTTGCATTGAATAGGACAGGGGTTCTCAAACTTTTCAGCTCGCGACCCCCCAAACTAACAGTGCCAGAGACTTGTGACCCCTGCTGTCCCCAGAGGTGGTAGACGAATAACAGCCATATTATTTTAATACAGGCTAATAGCAGAATACATTAAAGTAATATATAAAATGTACTACTACTAACAATTGTGGCTAAACTATGCAATTTGTCATTTTAAATTATTTAATTTCTGAAAACCATCTTGTGACCCCCTTCTCTGTGTCTTTCGCCCCCCTGGGGGTCCCAACCCTTACTTTGAGAACCACTGGAATAGGACAACAAACCGGCCACCAGAACAGTGTCTGTAAAAGGGACAGACAACATGGCAATGATAGTCTAATATATTATATTTCTTAAGAGTACTATGCCTGTAAATATTCAGATTAGTTTTATATTGGGGTTGTGGGGGGGCTGGTATTTCCAGTGCAAACTGAGCATCAAGCATTTTTACTGCATTCTGGTCATTTTAAGTTTGTATTTTCTCCAATGTATGGTGGAAATGTCAAATGATGTAAAAGAAAACGCTAGCCAGGCACCAGGTGACAAAATACAGTGCATCAGGAAAGAATTCACAGCGCTTAACCTGTTCCACATTTTATGTTACAGCCTTATTCAAAAATTTATAAAAATATTAGTTTTCCTCAATTCTACACACAATACCCCATAATGGCAAAGTGAATCATGTTTGTTTTTAAAGTAAAGTTTATATTTAAAAGAAATCACATGTACACATACAAATATTCACAGCCTTTCCATTACACTCAGAATGACGCTAGCTACTTATTATATTCGTTGGGGGGGGGGGGGGTTGATTTATGCATCTTGCTCAAGGATGCTTGCAGGTAGGTCAACACCAGGGTTCAAACACACGACCTTCCGGATGGGAGCCAAACACCCAGACCACTTGACCATACTGTCCCCGAGAGATGAGATTTGAAAGGCACACACCTGTCTATAAGGTATCACAGTAACTTATTTAGAGCATTATGCTGTGAAGCACTTTGTGACTGCTGTCTGTGAATGGTGCTATACAAATAAATGTTCTTACTTGACAGTGCTTGTCAGAGCACAAACCAAGCCATGAAGTCCTTGTCTGTAGATCTCGTAGACAGTAATGTATCGAGGCACAAATCTGGGGACGGCTACATAAAGATTTCTGCAGCACTGAACGTCCCAATGAGCACAGTGGCCTCCATCATCTGTAAATGGAGGAAGTTTGGAACCACCAGGATTCAGAGCTGGACGCCCGGCTAAACTGAGTGATCGGGGGAGAAGCAATTTAGTCAGGGAGGTGACCAAGAACTCGATGGTCACTCTGACAGCTCCAGCGTTGCTCCATGGAGGAGAACCTTCCAGGACAACCATTTCTACAGCACTCCACCAATCAGGCCCGTATGGTAGAGTGGCCAGACGGAAGCCACTAACCCGCCCTGATTGGACAGCCAGCTGTGAACACACTAATGCAAACAGGGATTCCAGACTGTAGGAGCAGCGAAAATATTTGTTTAGCTGAGAGTAATAGAGTCGGGCTACACAAACCCCTCAAAACACAAAACTCAAGTTCAGAAGTTTATATAAAAACATTTAATTACAGATATACAAAAGACAGTCAAGCAAGTAAATGGCTTCAACAGACATTTCTCGTAATATGCTGTAAACTATTACAAGTGTTTAATTAGTTATTCTTGCTTTTATGTTATGAATCCTCTCCAACCTAATCTCACGTAGCCAGAAGCGACAGGTACACATATCTAGGGCCTTTAGATACGGAGCGGTGAAGTGGAATCGGTCATTGGTTTGTTCGTTGGTTGTTTGGTTTAGCTGCGTTTCCTATACAGCAGAACATTTTATATGATGGTGTAATAATCAGTGTGGCCCAGTGAGATCTCAAACCACCACAGTTTCTTTATGTGGTGTTATTACGGGTGTTTTCACCTCACTGCTTCAGGCACAATGCATGCTGGGAGACTGCAGGCTCCCCACTCAACGGTGGGTTTCATTTAGTGTGGCTGTTCTATGGCCGGCTAACTGCTTGCTATCAGTCGTCGTCGTCCTCCGATGAACTGCGCGCCGTGCCTCCGCTGTCGTCGCGGTAACAGCGCGCCAGGTTGCGTAGCTGCTCCAGGGCCTCGTGCAGCTCGTCGGCCTCCAGCCCCTGAGACAGGAAGCTGGGGGCGGCGCGGCGGACGGCGAGGCTGGCTGAGGCGCGGTGCAGCTCCGCCAGCCAGGGCTCCAGGCCAGGGCCCGACTGGAGGCAGGTCAGCACGGGCACGGAGGTCACTGCTGGAGGGCGGCCTGCAGGGGGCGCACACACAGACACCATGGAGGAAATGAGGACCCCACTGGGAACAGCTGCTTGGAGAACAGGAAAAGTTACAGTTGTGTGGTTAGCGTCGCACGGTGCACTCACGGCTAGGCGGGGGGGCCTGGCTCCAATGGAGGCCCTGCTGGTCGAGGTCCTGGCTGAATATCTGGGGGAACGGAGGCGTCAGCTTGCTTGGTTCGGACACCAGCTGCAAGGCCCTGTGGGACAGAAACGGGAGGCATGCTAGCAGGTAGACTAGCGGCTAGTCACTAGCCTACTGGTATATAGATAGGCTGTATGCTAGCAGGTAGACTAGCCGCTACTCACTAGCCTGCTGGTATATAGACAGGCTGTATGCTAGCAGGTAGATTAGCCTGCTGGTATATAGACAGGCTGTATGCTAGCAGGTAGACTAGCCGCTAGGCACTAGCCTGCTGGTATATAGACAGGCTGTATGCTAGCAGGTAGATTAGCCTGTTGGTATAAAGACAGACCTTATGCTAGCAGGTAGACTAGTGGCTAGTCACTAGCCTACTGGTATATAGACAGCCTGTATGCTAGCAGGTAGACTAGCCTGCTGGTATATAGACAAGATAAATGTATGCTAGCAGTTAGATTAGCCTGCTGGTATATAGACGATCTGTATGTATGCTAGCAGTTAGATTAGCCTGCTGGTATATAGACGAGCTGTGTGTATGCTAGCAGTTAGATTAGCCTGCTGGTATATAGACGAGCTGTATGTATGCTAGCAGTTAGATTAGCCTGCTGGTATATAGACATCCAGCAGCCTGTTTGTACGAGTACAACACAAACGGAAGCATATAAGGGAGAGCCGCCCGGTTCAAATAAGCGATTGGTCCAACTATGTCACATGGCACACAGCTTCATCAACAATGGATAATGTTGGCATGGTCTGCATCACCACTCACAGAGGCGATGCTGGGTAGAAAGCGTTGATGTACGATGCCAGGACGTCCTCTCCTCTGTGCAGGCCATGTAGGGGTGTTGGGGGCTGCGTGCCTGGAGCCAAACAGCTGTTGGCACGAAAAAACACAGCAATCGCCACTACGTTATAGTGTCATGGCAACGCCACAACTATCACTAGGATCTCAGCGAGAGCAACATCGTTTAGCAGACAAGTCCATAGCGACTTACAATCAGTACATTAGTCAATAGAAGAAGAGGTCATACATTTTTTTGTTTGAGGCCAAGTGGTGCATTTAGGCATGAGGTGCATAGAGCACAGGGAATGCAGCTGTGAGTGCTAATTCTGATAATTATTAATTACATAATCAAACGACAACACCTTCATGTTATACATTTGCACCATGCACTGTTTCATATACTAGGGTATTAACATGTATCAAACTGACCAGGAAATAGTTCCTAGATGTCTACCAACAAAGTGCTAATACTTTTATTTATTTAAGTAACAAGAAGAGGAAAGGTGGTGGTCGTCATGGATTCCATCGTAAACAGGCTGACCTGACTTGTTCTTGGCTGGCCAGGCCCCTGAGAGTCACCAGCTGGCTGTAACAATGGCCGTCGCCGAGCTCCCGGCATGACGACAGCGGTTTCCACGGCAGCGCGTTGGCACAGTGGGTCAGGGCGTCGGGAAGAGAGCTGCCGTGCATCATGGGAAAAGGAACAGCGCCATACGCAGCCACAACCTGTGAATTAAAGTGTCCGTTCATTAGAAACGGTATTCCTAGCCAAGAGGAAAGTTACAATTGTTTCCTCTCCATTAAAGGTTATTTTGTTATTCTGTAGTATCGGTATAGTCTGCTATCGTAAGCTAAAACACTTTTTTTCCAAATTCCTCATATCTCCTTGCATTTCACTAGCTGGACATTCTCTGCGCGTGCTGGAAAATTTAAAAAAGAGATCTCTAAACTTCTATACAGCCCTGGCTCCGTAAATAGGAACAACGTAAAGTGGCGAACACTGCTCACAGCAACAATGCAGCTTGGCTTCACAGTGTGTTTCAGTGTGGGGCGGAGCTTCTGAGGGAGTTTTTTGGTTGTTATTTGATCTTGAAGTTAGCAGGCAGTCTTGAGAATAACTGGCTTTAAAATGTAAAAAAAAGTCCCAGGAAGTGAATTTAAAAGACCCATTCAGCGTACAGTAACCTGCTTGATTGACATCTCTCCATGGCCCTCCCATGTTGGCTTTGTCACGGCAACGAGAGTCCGTCTACTTGTTTACAACTGGATCTTTTCATTAAAATGCCTTGCTGTCCTCAGCCAACGTTGACTACAATCAATAACATGACCTATGTTGGTCCCAGGCTAACTTAACAGCATGTTATGGGGTTAACATGACCTTTAGTGGTCCCATGCTAACTTGACAGCATGTTATGGGGTTATTAACATGACCTTTAGTGGTCGCAGGGTAACTTAACAGCATGTTATGGGGTTATTAACATGACGTGACCTTTAGTGGTCCCAGGGTAACTTAACAGCATGTTATGGGGTTATTAACATGACCTTTAGTGGTCCCAGGCTAACTTGACAGCATGTTATGGGGTTATTAACATGACGTGACCTTTAGTGGTCCCAGGCTAACTTGACAGCATGTTATGGGGTTATTAACATGACCTTTAGTGGTCCCAGGGTAACTTAACAGCATGTTATGGGGTTATTAACATGACGTGGCCTTTAGTGGTCCCAGGGTAACTTAACAGCATGTTATGGGGTTATTAACATGACGTGACCTTTAGTGGTCCCAGGGTAACTTAACAGCATGTTATGGGGTTATTAACATGACCTTTAGTGGTCCCAGGCTAACTTGACAGCATGTTATTGGGTTATTAACATGACGTGACCTTTAGTGGTCCCAGGCTAACATGACAATGGGTTTTTAATATGACAGCAAAGTGACCTTTCTCCCGGACACAGCAAGCGCATCAGCCATCTGCCACAAGGGGATGCTGTTGTGCCTTAGCCTGAAAGGCACAGTAAGGGCATCCAAGGCTAGGCCCAGGACCGCACTGGAGTGGTACCACAGCGAGGGCTGCAAAAGATGGAGTATATCAACAATAAAGTACACAAAAGATCAAAGAGACATATGCTACCAATATAAACATCGTCCAAATTAGAATAATGACATTACTCCGTAAATAACTGAAAACTTTTGTTACGATGTTATATGGGCAAGTGAAAAAGCTCTATATGAAAGATACTACTAAAAATCGGACTTACATCGTAATTGAGATGGGGGAATTCTGTGGGAAAGGTGGGTCTTCTGCCTAGTCCGCCCCTCAAGGTCAAAGGGCAGAAGATGGAGCTGTGATTGGCCATGTGGACTGTCCCTAAAGCGTAGTTTAGTAGGTGGAAGATGTCCTTTATCGGCGTCTGAATTAACAGAAAGGAGGGGGATAGCAATAATTAATAATTGTGCCTCTGAATAACAAACTAGGGAGAGAAAAACAAAATAAGAGAGATAAATAAAAGTCAAACAGTAATTTACTGAATTTGGGTGACTAATAGGTGCCAGCCCCCAGGTAAGGATGCCCCTCCCGTCATAAGAGTCATGGAGCATCTCTGTGACCTTTGACCCGAGGCCAGCGAAGCCATCAGCCAGATCACACAGCACCTGGAAACCCTGCACAGGAAACAGGATGAGAGGAGGTTTGGATGAAAAGTGGCGGCTCCTAACGAACAGCATCAGTCATTTCTTCATTAAAAGAAAAGCAAAGAATGGCACTGAAGGCGTTTAAGTTAGCTGTGATGGTGGACATAGTTCATCCAACCACCTGCCAAGTATATTTTCAGTGCCTATTCCCTTCCAAACCGCTGTAATGGACAGCTTCACAGGTGGTTGTGTGTGACACACCGGTTGGTGCGTCAGGTTACAAAATGTCTGCCCCTGCTCTCTGATAAAATCTGAAACGTGTGTGCATGAAAGTGCACGTGCTGAGCGGGAGGTGATAGAGCACGGCTTCAGCAGGTGCGACTGGGGCACGTCCCACTTGAGACGTGAACCCGGCTCTCCCGAGTGTGGACGTTCTGCGACGCGCGCCAAAACCCAATGGGCTCCGGCGCACGTCTCCAGAGCGTTCCATGAGGTGTCGGACAGTGAGGTATAACTTCCCTGCGCTAACCAGCCAATCACCATTACACTGGGACGGATGAGAGAAGACTGCATTCTGGGTTTCTACCACAAGGGGGCAGGCATGCTGGGAAATTACCTGAAGATAGTCACACTCTTCCACAAAGAAGTGTAGCCTGTCCTCCAGATCTTCCAGAACAGGTCCCTGGAGCAGGCCCTCTCCCTGGCCGAACGCCTCCAGGCGATGAGTCTCCCTGAACACATAAGGTCCACATAATCTCTCTCTTGGTCTCCGCCAAATTAGTCATTGTTCCTGACTGTACACTGCCATCTAGTGGTACGGATGCAGCAGGGCAACAGTTAACACTATGGGAAGTATTTCTACTTGAGCTCATACTGTACCTAAAAAGGGGTACCTATAAAAAGTGATATAAAGTCTCACGTGATTGTACATATGCAAGTCAATTAATATTACTTTATATGTAAACAAAGTCCTTTTTTTTTGGTCAAAACTATAAATATAAATAATAATAAAAATAATAAACCTAGATACATTTGGAAAAGAAAAGTTCAGAAAGTAAACCTGTCAAACCTAGTAGGCAGCACAAATACATGCACGGTATTTCAGTAAAAGGATCTTCTTCTTTACCCGTCATGGTTGTACCGGTGTATGACCGAGACGGTGCGGGGGTGCAGGTGGATGCGTAGGAAGTCGGACCACACCCGGACGCTGCCCTCCAGCCGGTACCAGCTCTGGAGGCGCTCCAGGCGGCTGTTCACCGTGTTGGAGCCTGTGGCGCCAACCAGCAGGGGGAGCTCTGTGGATATGGGAACTATTTAGCCGGTGAACGAGGGAGGTAAGGCTACCACAGGAAAACAGATGATTGACGCAGTTTCTGTCTGATTCCAAAACTTGCTCAACTGTTATTGGAGGACAGGGAGAAAAGGAGCAGAGCTAGGGATTGGTCAATTTTGACCAATCAGAGGAACTTGTTTCAAAATAAATGAATAAAAACAAACATTACCGGAGCTGTGTGGCTGCAAGCCGCGGTCAAAATCAAATGCAGCCATTATCTCCCCATTCTGGAAACAGAGACAGCTGTCAATCAAAACATGCTATATTATAGTAGTGTTAAGCAGGCTAGATGTTGGAGCCCTGTTAATAGCCTTCTTTATATATTACTCCAGACAAGATTGGCAAAACCAAAGCTAGTGGGCCGTCACCCAGCCTTATACACTTACGTCAAACTGCTCCAGGTCTTGGAGAAACATGTTCTTTAATGTGGGGCTCTCTTTATGCATCATTATGTTTCCCTCCCTGCAAGGTAAAGTGTGTTTATATTGTACAGTACACCAATAACACTGCAATGTAACAGCACTGGTCAGTGGGGAGATATGAGTTGCTTCATGTGTATCTAAATGTTACTTTACACACAACCGTGAAAGGCAATAGTGCAACTCACACAGATGCTAATAAATCAATTAAACCATATCATATCAAGGAGGTATTGCTAGATTGCCATATTGTAATGTAAACAGGCACTAGAAGAGAAGCTATACACTGTTAACTACCATGTTACAGTGGTGGTGTCTTTCCCACTGTCGTAAAGACAACCCTCCTGCCTTAGCGTCTGAAGGCTTCCTGTTAAAGACAAAAACAGAAAGACGCTTTTTAATAATACATTATTTCTCAGATAAATTACGACAATAAAATGCAGGTTTGAGACTGAAGGAAAAAGGGGTACCTTTGAGGTCCATGGCAATGAGGCGTGGTGTGTATGTGACATGCCCCCCCAATGTTTGTCCTTCACGAAACACAACATCACTCTGCAGCTCATTTTGGGGGGCGTCAGGGTCATATGATAAAGACGCCTCCTATCACACAACAGAGTTAATTTGTTATAAATGTCAAAACGTCTCTATTTACAGTTATTAGCAGTTTGCACAATAACATATACCAACCACGAACGTCAGTTATTTCGTGATAGTGACTTATTATTAATGAACAGAATGGTGTGATCATCGGCAAGTTCATACTGTACAGTGTCTGCTCTGCGTGAGTTAAACAGATCAATGGAATAGTTTACCAACATATTGACCAGAATAATTAATTATATTCCCTATAAAGATTTTACTTGCCTACAGTACAGGTACGGAATTAGTAGCCTAGTGCTGTTGCCTGCTATATCTCTAACTGTAGCATGCTTCCATCCTTTCTGACAGCTACTTCCATGTAAAAGTCGATGTTTGTACATTTTCAGTTTTTACTCATTCAAAACGATCACTGTCGACACCCTTATTGACAGTCAAGCGACTGTCGCATTTTCAAAAGTCATTCGCCCACCTACTGTTATGTTAGCCTGCTACAGTATCTCTCAAAGTCTCACCTGTAAATTCCACCAGTGTGTCCCAACAAAGTTGGAATAATGTCCCAGTTGAAGAGTGACCACTTCTCTACAAGCGCTGCTCATGGTTAAGTGATCTGACAATTACAACGTTGAAATAAAGCTCTTTACTGTAGTTTCCTCAACATAGTGACTAGTATATTGAAGTGCATACCTAACAACGCATAACCCGGATGTATACCACCTAATGACGGGCTATGATTGGTTAAAGCGAAGACAATGTTACAAAGAGGCATGGATAGTTCGGTTGCACCGTGCCAATGGGCACGTGTAGCGCACAGTCGTGGATGCATAGAACTATATAATAACGCGGGGATGTCATGTTTTTATATAAAAACATATTATTGGTTTGATCAGTTCTATTGTTCTTTATTGGTAAATATGATGAAATACTGCATTTTTTTGGACTTTTATAATGATGTGTTTGCGGAGTGTGGTGTTTTTTGTTTTTAAATAAGCACCACAAATAAAGTGAGGTTTTTGGCATGTCCCTCCTGTGGTTGTTCCATTTCAGCAGGGCTTTTAATTAGAAAAAATATAGACAAAATTCTAGCATTTTCACATTTACACATTGTTTGAAGTAAAATGTTATTGATAAACTGTGTTTTTGGTAAAAATATATATTATATACAAATAATATACTTAAATGTATCTGTTCTCCCCTGATTTCACATCAATACTGTTACTCTCACCAAAAAACATAGTTCTATGCAAAAAACCCATGCAAAATAATAGCACATTCCAGAATTACATAATTAACAGGACCTTACATCATCTTTTATATCAGGATATCAACATATTAAGGAAAAGTACCTGTCATACCCTACCCTTTATAAACAGTTTCAGTGTACTGCTCCCCAGATGGACTTGTGACAACAATTCCTCTGGCATGTGAGGTTGTCATTATCCATGTTCTGTCCAAACTCTTCCCATGTCCTAGATTTTGTCTCTGCAACTGCCCCAGCTGCAGTGTTTTTCACCAGACTATACCTATCCACCGAATCCAGTCTCCCAAGGAAGAAATGACCCGATGGCCTCCTTCTTCAGTCTGACCACCTCCCTATCTGCTTGGAGTCCACCAGCGAGTTCTAGGGTTGCCTCCATGGTAGGTATACCAACTAGCTTTTGGCCTTTGACAGCTTTTGGCAGCCACATCAATATTGAAGTGTCAATTCAAACTCCATGTCGCCAACCTCCTTTGTTAGAATGGAGAAGTTCCGTTAGAGGTGTGAGTTAAGCTCGCTCCGAACAGCGTCTTCCCGACAACGTTATACGCTTAGGCTTGCTAGGTCTTTCTGGCAGTTCCCCCGCAATCTGATCCAACTCACTACCAGATGCTGATCAGTTGACTCAGCTCATCTCTTTACCCTAGTGTCCAGAACATGTGGCCTCAGGTCTGCTGAAACGACTACAAAGTCGATCATTGACCTTTGGCCCAATGGTACTCTGATACCAAGTACACATATGAGCCACCTTGTATTGGAACGTTGTGTCATGAACAAACCATGACTAGCACAGACGTCCAATAACATCACCCTGCTCAGGTTCAGATCGGACAGGCCATCCATCCATCTTCATCCGCTTATCCGTAGTCAGGTCGCGGGGCAGCAGCTCCAGCAGGGGACCCCAAAACGTATTTTCCGAGCCACATTATCCAGCTCTGACTGGGGGATCTCGAGGCGTTTCCAGGTCAGTGTGGAGATATAAACTCTCCACCAGATCAGACAAGCCATTCCTCACAATCACGCCCCTCCAGGACCTCAGTAGTAGTCAGTAGGTGGAGCCCTTTCCAGAACTCCCCCGACCTTCTCCAAGATGTCAGACTACTGTACTCCACACTGCTTCTAGGAGCAGAACTTTACATGAGTGTGTAGACAAATATGTGAAGTATGTGTCTCCTGTCAAGTCTGTTAACGTAACATTAATCCTGTTACTGTCATTCTTTTGATAAATATTTATTAAATTACTCTTTAAAATTACTCTTGATATTATAATAGTAATAATAATAAACTATATTATATTTTGGACTGAGACATTCTTTCAAGATTTCTCTACTAAAAACATATTTAATCTTAATAGACATCGCCATACAAGATTAGGGGGGATTTGGCCATCTCAAAGAAAAATATAATATTGGAAAAGAAATTGGGTTTATCTGAAAATATTCTCATTGAAAAGAGGAACAAAAGTACTGCTCATATATGTGCATTCTATTCAATATTTATTCATTAGAAATATAGGATATAGTAATGCTTATGTCGGTAACAAGTTTAACAAAATTATCAAAACATTTTGGAAAAAACTGACACAAAATATAAAAAATCACAGCCCAACAAAATTTCCCCTCAAAAGGTCTTTTATCCATAGCTATTAGTGAGCTATTTAGAAACTTAAAGTAAATGAAAACATTTACTTTTCCAAATCGAAAAGGCACCCATTTCGCTGGCTACATAATGTAGCGAATAATGACTTTATTGTTGTGTGTCCTTTTTTGTGAATAAAGTCAATATAGCTAAGCTATATATCAGTTAAAGTAAATATGAGGAATGTATAAATTGGCTCAGAATTAAATTAGTTTGCTATTGTATGAGTAGATTATTATAGCCTAATAAAACAGTATAGAAAAGTCTAAAGTTAGTTGTTTTTTCAAATAAAAACACGTGTACATGCCATTTTAAACAGTTCATTTTTATTTTACTGCATTGTGAACAGAGGGATACAATTAATAGGACCT
This sequence comes from Typhlichthys eigenmanni, assembly GCA_027564635.1. Taxonomy (NCBI): domain Eukaryota; kingdom Metazoa; phylum Chordata; class Actinopteri; order Percopsiformes; family Amblyopsidae; genus Typhlichthys; species Typhlichthys eigenmanni. The sequence continues at coordinate 13,497 of JAODUK010044085.1, forward strand.
ACACATTGTGGATGACTGCAATAAACACAGAAGTGATCTTTCCCAATGGCCGCCATGCCATAAAGGGACTTCCTCACCCACAATAACCCTCTCTTCCAGCTCATCAACTGTCACCCAATATGCCGGTGTAAGACTTGATCCAGTCACGGATTTCCTCCACCTTGTCTTCCAGCGTTGTGCGCAGGTTCTCCACCTTCCTGCCCAGCTGCCCCTGGATGTTCTCGGCCGTGCTCTGGAGCTGGTCTCGCACTGCCTCCACCTGGCTCTGCAGCATCTGGTCTAGGGCGCTGATCTTCGTCTGGGTTTTGTCCCGCACCTGGGCGATGTAGGGCTCCACACGCGACTTTATGCTCTCCACGTTGTCCGATGTGCGCGACTGAAGCTCCTCCAGATAGGAAGCAACCTTCCTATAAAAAATACCATAGACAGAAGCATAAGATGCTCTCTTCTTTGATATATGTCCCAATTGGAATGTTTTGGAGTCACTTGAAAAATGTACAAAACAATATAAAATCCTAATAAAGGATTTTGCACTGGTGTTTAAGTTCCATGAAAACAACACACACTGTAGTTTAGAAGGCCATACATACTAGTGTACTCTATTCTACTTGTACGACATACAGAATATGGTTATTAAGCACTTTGTCAAGACAGATTATCTAATCTTACATAGGTATTTGGCATCACTTATATAATGTTCTGTTTGCTTGTATCTTATTGCGATTGAGCGCTATATTAGACTTTACTTTATTAGATCAGTGGTTCCGAAAGTGGGGGTCGGAACCTCCCAGGGGGTCACAAGATGATTTCTAGAAATAAAATATAATTTGATAAGAAATAAATGATTAGAAATTGTATATTTTAGCTATAATTGATATTAATACTGTTAATACACTACTTTGACTGATGTATTCTGCTACTAGCCTGTAAAAAATTACTATAAAAAATATGATGGCTGTTATGCTTCAACCAGGGATAGCGGGGGTCGCAAGTCTTAGTCACTGTTATTTTGGGGATTGCGGGCTTGTGAACCCCTGTATTAGAGAGTAAACCCTGTTTTTAATACATAAATTCCCAGTTCTCGTGTGTGGTGATTGTTTAAAGGTACCAAGAAGTGCAGAAACGTTAATGTGTTGACATATGTGGTTTGAGGAGACAGAACTCAAAAACATAGACATGATTAGACAGGAGACGAGATGATCCACACCTGGGCAGACCCAGGACAAGGCATTTAACACAAGAAGGGATTTTTAGATTGGGGACAGGTGAGGCAAAAACCAGAGAGCGAGGACATCTACAGGTAGGGAGGGGAAGTGCACGCCTGCTGTAACCAGACCCAGAATTTACTTTTTGAATATTGTCTGCAACGCTCCTCCCATACTGGGCGTAGACCTCTGGTTAATTTTAACATTATAATGGACAGCATATCAGTGTTGCTACAACTGTTTTGATTGCTTCATCTAGCTCTACCACCGCTTAGAAACACGCTTGACTTCAACGTCACCACATACCCCACTCTGATTGGTCCGCCAATCCGCCAATGAGAACAGGGATTTCAGACTGTAATCTCACTAAAACAAGTGAAGCTGTGAGCAATAGGGGGGCGGAGCCAGACTAGGGAAATGCAGGAAGAGCAGACAAAATGGGGAGGGGCCTGGACACAGGCGTGACACCAGCGCTCATGACTCACGCGTTGAGCTCCTGTTTGTCCTTGTTCAGGCGTTTCCTCAGTTTGCGGGCATAGGCGTTCATCCTGGCCGCGACGTCATCGGCGTTCTGCTCCACCATGGTGTGCAGCTCCTGGGCGTACTGCGCCACGCGCTCCTGGGCCTCCACCATGTCCGCGCGGAGCTTGTCTGCCTGCCGCTGGAGGTCCTGGCCCGCCCGTTGGGCCACGTCCTGGGCAAAGGGAGCCACGTTGTTCTGCACGCTGTCCTGGTAGATGGACCACTCTGACGTGACGTCTTGAATTAGCTTGCTGCAGGTGGAGAGGGTGATGTTTGTGGCTTCAATACAGGTGATTTGCTAGTAGTTGCTAGATGCATGTACCAGCCGTGTCCACTACTCTACTCAAGGCTGTAGAAGTCACAAAACAATGTTTTTTTGTGTATGTATTTAAAGGTATAGTCAGCCATTCTGAAGAAAGCTTTTTGATATTTTAACTCGATTCAAACCAAAAACACCTCAAACCCCTTCAATGCCTCTCCCCAACACACACATTGGAAACCCAATGTAGTGGTCTGCACCATTTTGCTTGTGTTTCATTTTCCACAGCCAGGGCTGCGTAGAAACACCAGAATATGTTTTCAGCGCGCACACACAATTGGCAACTGGTGGACTGCGAGAACATGTTTGTTGAATTTGTGTATTATATTAAAATCGCTGACTATACCTTTAATAATACACAGCAGGCTATAAATCATGCTAATTGAAATAAATCCACAGTGAGTTTGCATGACTCTTTTGTATTATGGACTCACTCCAGCTCTTTGCTCATGCGAGAGTTTCTGATCTCCTTCACCAGGTCTTCAGCTGCGGTGCTCGCGTTCATGAAGTAGTGCAGAAACGTGTTTGCGGCAGTCTCCCATTGAGGTGCGCGATCGTCCGCTGGTACGGACCGTCCATGGCAGCCTGTGAAGTGGACAAACACTTAACTTAGCGTCGTGGACCGTCAAGTGCCTTCTTAATAGGAAATAGGACTGTATGTATTTTGTAGCTACTTGCTTAAGCGCAAGCTGACCTGAAAGCACTGCCAGGACAACAAGTACTGCAGTTAGTTTCATGATGCTGAGAAACAACTGTAATGAAGACAAAAAATGCATTTAGCCAAACAAAACTTTTTTAACGATTCTATAAAATTATCACAATTGCATATAATAATAATAATAATAATAATAATAATTATTATTATTATTATTAGTAGTAGTAGTAGTGGTAGTAGTTTTTATTTCTTAACAACTATTACTGTAGAGAAGGTACTGCATGCGTAAACACACGTGCTTACCTGACCTTGTCCCAGTGATCGAGTATGTTGGTGTCCTAGGAGAGCAGTGAAGTTGATTATTTATAAGGATTCTGTGGATGTGATCCAACACGTCAGTTTTCCTGTCCTACGTCCGAAGGTCTAACTTAAACTGTGCTGTTGTCATTTTTTATTGCTGTGTTGCTTTAGTTTGTCCAGGTTGGAGTCTGAAAGTGCATGTCACAGAGTTTGTAAACACCCTTGTAGTGCCAGGGTTAATGTAAATTGGTGTTCAAATAATTAACAGAATCTATAATATTATAAGTTGCCATAAATAAATTGAAACACACATTTTTAAAACCTTATGCAGTTAAAAAAACAGTAGCCAAAATATAAGATAAATTTAGAATAATCTCCCCTTATAGCATACTCTTAGCACACTATAAAAAAATTACATGAATACATCGTTTTTTAAAACAGCTCATTTAAATAGTGGAGATGAGAGAATACTAGTTTGTTTATTTGTGTATGAGAATATTGAATGCTTTTTTTCCTTTAAAATTGGCCGATTATCTTACAGCTATGATCCCTAGAATATTTTACCTAAAATTGTAATGAAGAATTGAGGTGACAAGCTAATGACCATTTTCAGGCTTGAGGCATGCTCAAGTTAATGAAATGATCATGACCATTCAAAAACATCAGCCAGTTGTAGGCCAAAGGTCAGTGAATGGTCAATGGTTGCATGCTAAGTTAATCACTTTGTTATTGTATTTCAATAAATGTAATATATTTACTTAACATTTTGGGTCTTATAATTGTGATCATAATTGTAATGCCTTGGAATTGAATCATGACATTTGTTTCTAGTTTTATTATGATATGTTGACATTATGTTGCAAACTTATCTCTCTGGTTTGAACACCCCCCACCCCGCCCCCTCCCCGCCCCCAAGAAACACCATAACAAGTTACATTGAACAAAACTATTGACTAAATAAGTACAGTATTTGTTAAAATGTTAACTTTTCACTATCATTATTTCAGAGAGAAAGAAGTAGCGTCTTATGACAGAATGTCAGTTAGATTAAATGCTTTTTCTGTCCAATATAAGGACTGCCCTGAACAAACATGGAGAATGAGAGTAAATAAAATAAATAAATGTAATGTATTTACTTCACCATTCGGGTCCCTTGTGATGTCTTTTTGAGCTCATACTTGCTGTCATAATTGTCATGCCTGGGAATTTAATCCTATATTTACTTCTAGTTTGATTATGATGTGGTGACATTAAGTTGCAAATCTGTTTCTGGTTGCATTGAACACGTTTATTGTTCTGTTACAGGATTTTGAAACATGTAAACACACAAGTGATTAAAAAAATACTGTATTTGTTCAAACGTTATTTTTTAACTATCATCTCAGAGAGAAAAGAGGTAGAACATTTTGTAGTTTTTGACAGAATGTCAGATTGCACACAATATCGGTCCCATAAGGACTGCCCTGAACACAGTGATTGACAAGACATAAATGCACACAAGGTCAGCCTGCAGCACACAAAGCTACCTAGAAGACACATAGGGGAGCCAACATAGTCCCTTTACTGGGTCAGCTTGGTGAAGGTCTTCCAGAAAGCAGCCAGCTGCTCCTTCAGGGGCTGGGTGTTGACATCCAGGGTCTTCCTGATCTCCTCTCCGTAGGGCGTCAGGCTCTCCTGGATCTCCCGGGACTTCTGTGCCATCTGGCTCTGGAGGTCCTCGGCCAGGGGCTGCGTGCTCCTCTGGAACTGCTCCAGGCTCTGGTCCATCTTCTGCCTCAGCTCCTGGGCGTAGGGCCCCAGCTGGGCCTCCAGCTGCTGGACGCTGCTCTCCAGGCTGCTCTGCAGCTCCTGGCTCTTCTGCAGCAGCCTGGCCTTCAGGGCCTCTGGTTCCATGGCCTCCACGTAGGGAACCACCTCCCTCCGCAGCTCCTCCATCTGCCTCTGGAGGTCCTGGCTGAGCTCGTCAGCGTAGGGCCCCAGCTGGGCGCCCGCGCTGCTCACATCCTGCTCCAGGCGAGCTCTCAGCTGCTCGGCCTCCTGGGAAACCCTGGTAATGAGGTCCTGGGTCAGAGGAGCCATCTTGGTACGCAGGGCAACGGCGATCTTGTCGACGGCGTCTTTGCTCTCCGAGATAAGGTTGCTGTAGCAAGGGAAGGAGAGGAAAGTCAAATAAATATCATGTGAAATGTGTTTTTGCCGCATTTGTTGTGAATGTTCCCGCTTACTTGACTTCCTGTCCAAGCTCAGATTGCCTGATCTTCTCCAGAGAGTCCTCTGCAGTGAGGGTTGCCTTGGAAACGTAGTCCCAGAATGCATCTTTCACTATGTCAAGCTGTTGCTTGGGTTCGGTTTGCCACACGATGTTGGCATTACAACCTTAATAATAAAAAATAAAAACATTTACAAAAAAGGATTAAGCCAATGAAAAATAATTGACACCAATTATGAGCAAACGCATAACTTCCACAACTTGTGGTAAGTTATATTTAACGATATCCATAGTTTGTTAGTTATCATTGTTTTAAAACAAACAAAACCACTCCCTCACCCACCTGTGAAAACGACAAGTACTAACACCACAATGACCTTCATGACTGCTGCTGTAATACAAATTTAAAAGAAATATATTAAAATAAAGATGTTAAAATTTAATTTAATAAAACATTTTTCTTTTATTGCAATAGCAACTCGAAAATGACCATACCTGTAAAGACAAGCTGGTTCAAACGGTTGTTGGCTGTGTGTTTGGGAAGATCATTTATAGGGAGATTAGTGGTATAGAATGACTACGGGAGCAAAGTCCAGTGGTGATGCGTTCAGCTTTGTGTCACCCAATAGTGGTGTATAATGATGTGGAAGGTTCGGCACGGCCTTCCACATCAATATACACCCCCACGGGACTCTTGAGGGCAAACTATGTGTCAGGGTTCATGCAGTTTTGCCCAATTCACATTGCCACATACAGTACATTGATTTAAATGTACTGTATGTCTTCACACTATATTAGGTTTGATTGGCCCTCAAAACCCATCTTCTCCAGCTCGCATTCTCCAGTATACCTCCTCCTTCCCGTCCATCAATCCCCCATAATCAGGAGAACCAATGTTCAATATACAACTATTGCATTATCTTGATTGATAACTCAATACATTTATCTTATAGAACACATTAATGTATACATTAATATAATGTACACATTAATATACAAATGACTACCTGACTGGTTCATAAAGCATATTGTCGCTGGGCCTAACCTGGGCCTGCTGGAACGCTTACCACATTCTAACTCAAGTCACGGCAAAACACCTCTCCCTTCAATTTCACAGGGTGCTCCCTCAGAAACCCCCCGCCCCACACATTGAAACGCGTTGCAATGCCTATATGGCATTGTTGCTGTGTTCGGTGTTCGCCACTTTATGTTTATGTTCCAGTTTACGAAGTCAGGGCAAAAGGTTAGCAATTGCTTACTATACCATTAACTAGGTAGCTATGTGTGAGTGGTACAGTAGAATTGGGGAAGAGAGTGGTGAATCACTCAGCAGAGCAGAGGGGGAAGGGACGTTTGTTTTCTGAGTTGATTTTTGTGAGGCTGCAGTAGTTCCAATCACAAAGGTAACCTAGATAAATATTCTAGTACAGGGCTGTTCAACTCCGGTCCTGGAGGGCCGCACCCTGCATGTTTTAGATCTCTCCCTGCCTTATTCAAGGTTGTTATAAGCCTGATAATGACCCGTTCATATG
>JAODUK010044096.1:0-20238 GCA_027564635.1 Typhlichthys eigenmanni
ATGAGGCTGAAGTGGTCGGGGAGTCGAGGGGGTAGGGAGCGTGTGGAATGGGGTCGGCTGCGGGGTTACTACGGCAACTCTGCGACGGGCCTCTTAGGCTTGAGCGTGTCAATGAGTGACAGCACGCCCCGCTTCACGCTGGTGGAGACGCGGCGAGACACCGAGTCCGCCGGGGGAGTCGACCCACATGCCTTCTGGGACGGGGGTCGCGCCACCAGACACTTCTGGTACCGCAGCTGGAGGTGGAGTTAAAGAGAAGACAGGAAGCGTGACGTATAATGGCCATTAGAAAGTTACAAAAGTTCTGCCATTTGTGTTGAGTGTGTGTGTGTGTGTGTGCGCGCGCGTGCTGGCACGTGAAAGCAAGCGGGAGCGCACTGGAGCATGCTGGGCCGGGGCAGGCTAGTAACTGATCAATACTAATGATTAATGATCTCTTGTCGTCATGAATCAGGTTCAGTGTGAGTCTGGGAAAGTGTGCACGCGCGTGTGTGCATGTGTGTGTGTGTGTATCCATATATCCAAAGTTCTGATGGGTGATCAATAGTTCACACGCACACACACAAGCAGCAAGGCAAGAAGAAAGTGAGGTGCCCTCCTAATACACTGCATAATACTGCAGCAATAACACCGTGGATGGCTGTTCTTTATAAAGGTTATGGATGGTGGATATGTCACTGGGATACAGTGTGGAACTACAGAACCGTGGAGATGCGAAAAACTAAACCCATACAAGAGCTGGTGGGGTTACAACCCAGGCAAGCAAATGGGCTGCACTGTCCTAATGTTCTATGCAGCTTCTTTGGTCAAACGTTGGAACAAAAGGACAGTTAATATATCTGATATATTATAGTACTGAACCTGATAATACCTGTCTAGTATTATTGAGAGGCAGATATATTAACTGTTCTACTATAATTTAGAGACACGGCAATACGCGATAAGATAATAGCTCCTATAATATCTTAAGATGGGTAGACAACCATATTATTATTCATTGCAAACTTGTAAACTGACAATAACACTAATTAGAAAGCCAATGATTATGCCTATTCTACCTCAGCCTCACAATCATTTTGCTGCATAATACATTCCAATACTGTGTCGAAATATAAATCTGAGAAATGCAATTGGTTAACACCCCGCACATTTATGAATGTGCCTTCTTAATCCCACTCTGCTCGCTCTTGCCAAAAAATGCAATACTACTCTCTAAGCCTTTCTATAATTCTCTCCTTTATAATGTATGACACTATGGGTGTAAACTGAAGATACTGTGTGTTTGAGAGGAGACAGCTTTTAAATTGTAACAGCTTAAGATTAACAGTGTCCCCACCATGTTGAATACTTTATTCTATCTTTAAACAGAAACTTAGTGCGAGACGTTGAGACGTTTTGCGGAGGAATTTGTGTTTCTCAGAGTAAAAACAATAGTTCCCATAAGCCCCTTGTCACAAAGCACTGCTTATAATCTCTGGAGTGCTTTTGTACTGAAGAGAGCTGAGAGACATCAGTATTAGGACATTCACAGGTTTCAACATGTCGCCTATGCGCAGTCAATGCTCACGTTCGTACACACACACAAAACATTGGGACCACGTCCTCCTTAACTCCAGACAGCTGTTTGTGTGTGTGGGTGTGGTACGTAACTAGCTATTAAGCTAGTTAGCATTAGCCTAATTCCCCAGAGCGGTGTGCATTGTCGACTCACCATGCACGCCGCCTGCACGGCCTCTGACACGCTGCCGGCGTTGGGGTCGCACCAGAACACGTGGCAGTCGTAGCGCGCCCCGCCCGCGTCCATGATGAAGGCGAAAGTGTGCACGTCACGTCCCACGCCCATGAACGACAGGAAGCGCACGCGACACTCCACGAGAACCTCGGCCTCCTCCTGGTCAGGGACAAAAGTTATAGCAAGTGAAATCAACTTGCAAAAACTAACACGTTTTCATTCAAATATAATTTAGCTGAATTAATACAGCTGCCTCACAGTGACCTCACAAACAGAAGATATTTCATTCTGGGTAAACTGTAAGGACAGAGAGGTGCTAACATTAGGTGTGGCTAGTTATACCGTAAGGCCAGATATGTTAGCGTTAGCTGGCTAACCTCTTTGCGAATGGTGACGGTAGCGTCGGCCACGTTGAGCGCTACAGGGGCCCAGTCCTCTCTGCTAGAGGAGCCCATCAAACTGTCAATAGCCCCATTCAGGATGTCCATGCCTGGGTGGTTTTTGGGGGTTAGAGGGGGTCAAAATAAAATGTACATTAGTCACAATTAAATTCAGATGCAGCAGTATGTAAGTTAGTATGGCACGATGTTGCTTAATGGTACACTGGCACTCCTCAAATGACACAGTACAGAGAATGTTCTGTAGGGGGGAGGGCATGCACTAGCTAGCTAACACAACAAGGGCAAATGCAGACGCAAATGTAGCAGTGTTATTCATGTTTGTTTTCTGTGTGTGTGTTTGTGTGTAGGTGTGTGTGTGTCTTTGTGCATGTGTGTACCTATAGGTCTGGTAACAGGTAACATCCCCAGATAAAGCACCTGGAATTTCTGTACCAGCTCTGTCTTTGGCGTGGGGAACTCTGCTGGGGAGAACACACACGCGCACACACACACACACACACACACACACACACACACACACACACACACGCACCTGCTTAGACAATCCTCTTAGTTAATATGATCACCTAAGCACCTGACAATATGACATTACATTATATAAACAGAGAAGCTTACAGTCATGGAAGCTTCTATGCACATACACATACAAGTTCATATAAATTAAAGATTAATCTAAAATATAAATCAAATGATGGCTCTGAAATACTGCATTTATTCTTGTTAATTTTATTTTCAAAAGCTAGTTCAAAACTAGATAAGAGCTAACAACAAATAGTTAAAAGAGTAACACTAGTGAGGCAATATATTTCATCTTTCTCCTCAATGTTTTATTTATACATTTCCCATCCTATTCATGTCGCAGCAATGGCCTACTTTCTATAGTTCTTTCATAGCTCATGTCCTCTTCAAGAATGCAAGCACACACACAGTTATGGTGCAAACTACGAAAGATGCGCGCACGCACCTTGTAATGGAAGGTCTAGTCCTACGTGCATCCTGTCCTGAAGAGACCCTCCTGCCATGGCTTTGGCATTCTTCCTCTCTGTCATTATCTAGAGAGAGATAGATAGATAGATAGATAGATAGATAGATAGATAGATAGATAGATAGAGAGAGAAGCACGTGTACTTAATGTGAATATGAATGGGGAGGGGGGGGGGTTACTAGATGAAAATGTATGTCTCGCTCTACCCTACACTCCCCCTTCTGAAGGAAAGTAAAAGCTTTCAACTCTGCAGAGTACTTAAGCGCACGTGCACACACACACACACACACGATCAATAAATTAAACATGTATTTAATCAGAAACTGTCACTGTTCTTCTGCATCTCAGCCCTCCCCACTGAAAGCCATTGTCGTTTCCTCTCGGTGCTTCCGTCTGTCCCTCTGTTCTTCCATGTTCCTCCTAGTGAGGGCTAATTCTGTTTGACACGTGGGCATGGTGTGGCTGTGTGTCACCTTGCAGGGTGTGCAGAAGGACAATGACGTGTACTAATGCTGAAAGCAACTTGAACGGCACAAGAAAGGCGGTTTATTCAAGCTAGCTGCCGGGCCGTGTGTCCGATTGTGTGCAAACGACCCGTAGTAGAGACTTGACAAAGTGCATTCCAGGTGGATTCACTACCGGGGTGGGGGGGGTGACCAATGAATGTTCGTTTGACATGAATGTTATTTTGAAGAAGGAACATTCTTACTGGATTATGGATTTTGGAGCTAGCAGAAACATCCTCAAAGACAAGCCAATAGCATCGTGCATTAAGCTTCACTGCATTTCCTTGCTTGATTTGGATTTAATATAGGAACGGACCCATTCACAGCCACATATTTTATGAGTTTCTAAGAATGTATTGCAGTGATAAATCTTTGCTGAATGGTTTGTGATAATGGTATTCAGATACATTCAGATGCCTTGGGCATGTTTTCATTTCAATTTCCCTCTTTCGTTTTATGTTCTTTCACCTCTAGTTCGACGCCGGTCTTTAAATCAGACCAACCTTATTGCACTGTGAACTTGTAAATCTTTGCTTTGCCAGTACACATATACATAGCTGTAATTAAGTATTAAGGTAGTCTAGCGGTGAAACCACACACACACACACACACTCATACCCACCAATCTGAGCAATATGCAATGTACAAGGTGAAACATAAACTTGTAAATAAAAGGTAATTCCTGAGTTCAATACATAGAGTAGTTTTGATGAACACGAATAACATGCAGAGGAAGCGCTCATGAACACCACCATCCTCTGGTGCAGTGGTCTTACCCGGGAGCAGATCTCATGCAGGCTGGTGGCGATGGCTTTGGCTGGCGTGTCACAGCGGAACACATGACATTTCAGGATCCGGGTGTTTTTGTCTCGAGCCACGTACGCAAAGTCCCTGCAGGGGAAGCATCGCAGGGGGCGTTAATAAGGAGATGTGTGCGTGCGTCCAGTACCAAGCGTGAGGGAGCAGTTTGAAGGAAGTGAATGATGAGCTGACCTTTATCACCTTAATGAGAATGGGACACATATGCACACAGCGGTTGATGGACCCGAGAGAATAATAGAGCAGAGCGATGTGGGGGTGGGCTCGTAAAGGAAACCTTTCCATGAGCCCACTGGACCCACAAACTAAATACATAAATATATACACAGTATAATGTTTTTGAAGAAGGGATACAGTATACAGCAGGTGTACCACATGCTGGCGTTAACCCTTTACTTGGCTGGGGTGGGGCGTAGAACTGACACACAGAGAGAAGGTGTTAAAAAGGCACAAGCTGTCATTTGTGCCTGTAATTGCCCTTACATTTACTGTAGTCAGTCATTCTGGAGAAAGCTTGTTGATATTTGGCCTCAAAACGCCAACATTTGAACAAAAAACGCCTCTCCCTTCAATGCCATAGGGTGCTCCCTCAAAGGCTCCGCCCTGCACGTTGGAAACACATTGCCAAGACTAGGCTACTGTTGTTGTGTAGTGAGGTCCGCACCACTTTGTTTATGTTCCTACTTACAGAGCTTTCAGGGCACGCACACAGAACAGGCAGCTAGCGAACCGTGTGGATATATTCGCAGAATGTTGACAAAGGGTGTATTAGCTTACAATCGGTGAGTCTGCCTTTAAAGCCGGCTTCATAAAAACACTGTGCGCTGAGTGGACAACGCTCCTCTCCTCTCTATTTAAGGAGCGTACCGTACCTTTAACTGTTTGACACAGTGTCAAAACAGTTACAGCACATTGACTGTATAGAAACACAGGTGGAGCCAATCTGAACATCTCAGTGAGCCTATTGGGTCTGTTAGGAAGAGAATAGGGGCTTCAGGGTTAACACGATTTACAAGTGCAACCTCTGGGAATATGGCAGATATAGACAGTGTGTGGGTGTGCACTTTCAACATACTGCAGATAGCTTGGTGGAGGTCACCTTCATTCCTTATCTGTGTGGGTGTGTGTGTGTGTGTGTGTGGCGTACACAAATCAATCAAGAGCAGCTTTGAAGACGCAAAGTGAATGAACAGAAACAATAATGGAGGACTTGAGACAGATGGAGGCAAAGGGACAGGAGGAAGAGATGGACGGATGAAGGAGACGAGCAATAAGAAGGTTTGTTTACCTCTCTCTGTGTCCGCGGGAGGCGAGGGGCGAGAGGAGGAGCGGTGTTAGTGAGAGAACACAGGTGCATGCGGTCACACACACACACACAGTATTACAATAGCACATATGCAGGGTGTTGTTTGCACACCAAGGTTGTCAGGACACCAGCATGTAAGGACGTTTCTCAAGAACTCCATTTTGACACGAAATGTATTTGTGGCTGAATTTTAATCCGTGTTTCTCGCTGAATAATGAGATCTCTCTCATGCAAGTGTCACAGAGGCCACCGTGTGTGTGTATGTGTATGTATATATATATATATATATATATATATATATAGTGTCAGAGGTCGCCGCGAGCGCGCACGCACACTGAACCCTGAGACGACGGACATGTACCGTACCGGTCGACCTCGCTAGCCGACAGGAGGAGAGGCCCCCGGTCAACCGAAGTGCCGCCGAGCGCCATTAGTCTTAATGGCCGCCGACAGCCGGTGCTTAGCGAGAGACACGCGAGCCGGACCAGAGTTTATACGCTCGAATGAAACGCACCCGCCGTGGTGGGTTCAGAGCAGTCGGCAGTATAATGAGGGATTGTGAATATCGTGGAATAAAACGGGGCTGAATGGCTGCGATGCACGAGACCATATTTCCATCTCCCATTTTCAATCGTCTTTTATGGCGACAAGGGGAAAATTGAAGTGATATCTCATCTCAAATATGATCTTATCATTGCGCGCACGCCCATGGAAATGTCACGGTTGTCGTGGGAATAAGTGCCGTCCATGTCAATAATGTGAGCTCCGTGGCTTGAATTTCCTGTGTCCTGTTGTTGCTGTTAATATTTTCATGAGAAAAAAAAAAAGTATTTATTCAAAAGAGATTAACAGGCTGACATATTATAATATTCTCTATATAAATAATTATTAAATATGTTAAATAACATTGGCATTTTTTGGGAATTTCAGATTCAGAACATTTCAAAATATAAAAGTCTCTCTCTCTCTCCCACACACACAACATGTTGTCACACCTCACAACAACAAAAGCCTTCCTCTCACATGCTCCAGCACTACACATGGACTCCCCTGCACTAGCAACAACAACACTCTCCACTCTCTACTCCCCCTGCCTGTTCAGACAAGTAGTGCTCTACTATATAGTACTCACTGCGTCAGGTGGTCTTCTGCAGCTCTCTGTGTGTGTGTGTGTGTGTGTGTTTGTACACACAAAAACAAACAATAGAAACACAGTCCTGGTTCTCCCTGCGCTCAACCAGCAAGCTCCGCACCAGCCCAACACTGACCCTACCTCTGCCTCCGACAGCCTCCTCCCTGGGTCCCTCCCTCCACCCCCCCTCCCAGGCATAAACAGTGGTCCAGCACCCCTCCCCCCTGTGTGAGGCAATCCCACTGCTCCTCACCCCCATCTCCTTCCCTTTCACTCCAACTCTGTGTGTGTGCGCACGCGCTAACTGCACGTGCACCAAAATAAGAGGTTATTCAAAGAACTAACACATTTACAGTATGACTGGACAGAGAGAGAGAGAGAGAGAGAGAGAGAGAGAGAGAGAGAGACATTTTGCAATTCTACCTCAGCTGCAAGCGGTTAGCGTTTTTGATTCTTGTGTGTGTGTGCGTGTGTGTGTGCGCATGCGCATGTGTGCATCATTTCAGATTGTACTGCCACAGCCAATAAAAGCTTCTTCAAAGTAACCTTACTGTGTCCCCTTCACCTCCATACACTGAAATCAGCAGTGCTTGTATTTATTCTAGACGACAGCTCCCCCTTCTGGACACATTACCGCCACTAGAGCACAGACACTAGAATTCATAAACAAATGTTTGCCTGTAACATTCATATCAAGTTTCACTTTCATATAAATTATAAAGCATGTTTTTTTTTTTTTTTACAGCGCTATATTTTAATTGATCATTCACGTCTTACTGACCAGTCCTCTAATGCGTACAGTACACTAACTGTGTACTCCTGAACTCAGCGGAGGTGAAAGTCACTGAGGTGGGGTCGTTGTCTGCAGAGCCAGACAATGGATCATTGCACCTCATATTGCATATTGCACCTTCTCCGAGCCGCCCGACCAACCATCTCTTTCGCCAGGCTGACCTTTTACACTCGCGCACGTGAGCGACAGTGGGTGCGTGCGCACGAGCGTCATGCACCGCTTCAATTTATGTACACCTGTGGCCGTGACACCCGGCGGGGCAAACGCATTGCAGAATAATGTGCTAGAAACGTCACAACCGTATTAATAAGAAGGATTATTTATTTAAAGCACTGCAGTTTTTGTCGTGACCGGTATTTAATCTGAATCTATGCAGAGAGGATCCTGTTTTCTACACATCACAGAGGTGTCAGACTATGTCCACACATACACTGCTATTTTTAAAAACTATTAGCCCCTTTCTGCGCCATCCGCATTTAAACGGTGCATCCGATCACTAAAACCAAAGGTTTAGCTAAACTCCTGCCAGGGTGAAGGTATTTTAAAACTCCGTCCTCGGCGTTCATGTTTAGAAAGGTAAAACGGAGCTTCGGGCTTGTAACATCAGCTGGTACGCCGGCCTTCGATTTTTGAAAGGTGGGGGGCGAATCTTCTCAGACCAGAAGCGTTGCATTTTTACTTCCATTGAAATGCATTGTAATGCTCAATCTTGCCATTATTCTAAACTCTTTGGTTTACCTGCTCGATGTTTGAGCAATGAAGGACGTATAACGATGTTGGTTTTAACCTTGACTTTTTACATACAGTTACCATCCAACTATAATGACGAGCAGAGGTTCAGAGTGCACTATGGAGGTCACTGGCAACATTTCAGAACCAGTAGTCAGGCTTCTGATTGGCCAAAACCGCCTTAAAAGTTTAGTATTATATCCTATGATTATATCGCCGGCTGCTGGCTTGGCATGCTCTTAACAGGTTTACAGCGTATTTTTGCGTTTCCGTGTGGACATTATTATAATTTTTTATTATTTTTTACGTGCTGGTGTGGAAGTAATTTATTTTTAGCTAATTAGAAAAAAAAACCCAGTTTTACAGTTTAGCAGTGTACATGTGGGCCTCAGATTCACACTAGGGTGAATACAGGTGTAGCTCATACTGCTAATTATGGATATCCATATTGTTATAGCAGTACAGCAGTATAGATACAACTACTGAAGCAACCAGCATGTCCACATTTTACAGTTATATAATTTACTAGTACCAATACAAAGAGACATGCAGTGAGTTTTATTATTGTGCAGTGAGTACAATAAGGATTAGGCATCATTCTGAAGGATGCGTAGAGGTAGGCCCTAATGTGACACCTCTGTGAAAATAGTAGATTGTTTATATTATGTATAAAAATGTGGTATATGCACAATATTTTAAACATTAATATAGCAGCAAACAACTATGTTCTATGTAAAGATATAGTGTAATGACATAAAGATAATATATAAAGATATAGAGTAATGCTGCAATCCATTGCAGGTCAGAAATCGATATTTCCGAGTCGATATTAATGACTTCTATTCTAAATGTGTCCCAGTGCATCTTCTCGAGAAAACATCGACGCCTGAAGCAAACAGACGTTTATGGCAGGTCTCTAAACTTCACCAAGCATCTACCGAGAACAAATAGCTATCAGTTAGGCTATTTGTCCACAGCGCCATTAGTGAAGAGAAACGCTACCACTAGAGCAGATTAACAGATCACACAGATCACACTAAAAGAGACTGAGGACTGGAGGCTACAGACTATTGCAAGACTATCACAACACAAACGCTATATAAAGTAGGAATATTGAAGATGGTTTTGCTTATTGCCAACTGTGTGCTCCCACGCCACCACATTGCTTTGACGTGCGTTTGTGACGGCAAACTCGGGCTAAAAATAAAATCTTGCCCAAGTTTGCGTCTTGGAATTCCGACTTTTGACATTTTTCCATGTCAGAGATCGTTTTGTTCGGAGTTCAATGGATTGCACCATAACCGCATCCTTAGCAGAGAATGTCATCACACTCCATCTGTGTGTTGTAATCTGAGCTCCTCTGTGCATGTGTGTGGCAGAAAGTTATATAGAAACACTTAAAGGTCAATTAATGCAGACACTTAAAATTCACTCAATGTATTGTGTATCATAAAAACGCTATAATTTGTTTACCAAATGAAAGTGGACATTTACTGGTGGTGCGGTTTCCTTGGTGACTGACCTTCCATTGTCGCGGCCGACGCCCCACACACGGATGCTTGTGATTGGCTGAGAGTGGAGGACGCCGCGGTCCATTGGGTCTACCAGGTTCAACATATTGTTCTCAAGCACCAGGTGCATGTCTTTTCCCTGGACACAGGCACACGCACACCCACACACACTTTAAAGGCAGCTAAAGACGCTAAAATAGCTCTACAGCTAATGTGTGTGCACACATGCGTGAATCCTTTGCCTTTAAAAGTCACTAAATAAATGATACAATCCCAGAGCAGCAGCGGCTGGGTTAGGGCAGGTTAGAGAAAAAGCAGGGAAACACCATCTCCATTCTGTCGCTTCACATTAAACAACCAGAGGAGATCAGAACATTCGCTTCACTCTTCTCTGCTATTCCCAATACTCCTGACTGACCCCATTTAACCCCTCCCACACACACACACACACACACACACACACGCACACACACACACACAAACCCCCTTCCTCACCTCTCCCCAGATTCCGACAGTGTCACGGATGTCGTTCTTGCAGTAGGACAGCTGTCGGATGCAGTTGTTAACGGCAACACTGCTCTTTCCGGGAGCCAGGTCCTCCTCCGCCATCTCCACCCAGCCCAGGGGGCGGACGGCAAAGCACTAATGGGAAACACACACACGGTTTGATACATGTGATGTTCTGTAGGCCTATTAGAAAGAAGTGCGGTGTCTAGGGAATCATTTAAACTAATGTCCCTCTGTACGCATAAAATACATAAAATTATATTTACAAATGGCAAGTGAGCCTTGTTAAATGCAGGTCAGCTTTGCTATTGCTATGCTAACACCAGCTAGCGGTTTTCCTAATAGAGTTCCCACCATACCTTAGCAAAAAGTGCTTTATTTCGAGCGGGCACTAAATGCATCTCTTTACCCGGGCTAACAGCCAATGGATAATGACCTTGATGTCTGTTAAAGTGAGGCCTGCGGTGACATCACGCAACCATGGTCTTTCTAAAAGGAACAGCCAGACTCATTTAACTACAGCCAACTCCCCAGCCATATAAACATAAACAGAGGGAGGTGTGTGTGTGAGTGGGGGGAGGGGGACAAGAAGCTCTGTGCAGACTGAGGTTGAATGAGGCCAGAGAGGTAAAACAGACAGAAGCACTTACTATACATACACAAGCATAATATATACTGTATGTCCTGTATACAGCACATGTCTAAATACACACCGTGGACACATAAGACACACCACGTGTATGTTACACAAAATAGAATGGAGAGCAGTAGGCTGAAGTCTGGCTTGTGTGAATATCCATTTTTCTAATGGAGTTATTCCAACCCCTCCGCCCACGACTCCTCCCCCACCCTCCTCCGTTCCCCTCAGGGCTGCAGGCCACCTCGGGCCGCTCTCCGGACCGGACGCCATGATGAATTATGAGGCAACGTTACATCCTGCAGACTTGAGGCTGATGTGAGCTGAAGGAACGTCTGGCACGCTCACCGACTCGCCAACACACCGAGCTAGCCCCCCCACCCCCCCCATATTAAATATGTAAAGAAGCATTCATAATCTGCATACGCTTTTAAAATACATGTGCGCACATACACTTCTTGCCTGATTTCAGCCATATTATTTGTTTATATATAGACAAATGTACGGCCCTTGGATAACAGCATCTGCTATATTCTGTAAATGTTGATGTATTACTAACAAAAACCACTAGGGTGCAGCACACGCTTATTTTGCTCCATAACCCACTGCAGGCATAAAACACATTATTCTAGGCTTTTGATTGCTGTACATGGACTAACAGAGGAAATGCTCTACTGAAGTATTGCCAATGTTAACCTGAAATAATTGTTTGCGTTCACATTTTAGCCCTGTAAAAGATGAAGACTTCAATAATTGAGAACAGGTGAATTCAGTGCCTTTTTTTGAGGAAACGTCAACAGGACACAAGGCTGGAACCCGACCTATGTATCGGAGGCAAGTTCTAAACATTAGCCACGCTGCCACTCTCAAATAATGGCAAGCAACTCCAGGCCTGTTACTACTCCTTATTCACTGTGTGTGTGTGTGTGTGTGCGCACGCGTGTGTGCGTGCATGCGTTAGTGTGCGTGAGTGTGTGTGTGAGAGTGTGCGCGTGCGCTTTACTGGGCCAGCTGCCCAGTCTGTATCTGGGATGTGACACTGTCACTGTTGCTAAGGCATTGTATGTCTGGCAGGCAAACACACACACACAAGGAAAATTCATACAGCAGCAGCCAGTGTTGATGGGAACAGTACAAACACTACACACAACATTAACACAGGTATAAAAAAAATGAATATATGCTAAATAGCAGCAGAAATATCTGCTGTATATACACAATCATTTCTATATTTAGCCTGTGTTTACTTTCTCATACTCAACATGGATTTGAACACTGGTCACAGTAACTATACCTTGAAACATGCATGCAGTTCACAGTGTGACCACACTGTGGCATTAGTGTTAAGCCTGTAAAGGAACTCTCCCAGAATAGAGCCACATAGGTCAAAATAAACCCTGCTGGTAAACAAACAGGCAGACATTAAAGGCGAAAACACAGCCTTGTAAAAGAAGCACCTTATGGGAGCAACTTTATGCGCCTGGCCCTGGAACGTTAATTATAATTTACAATGGCTGACTTAGGTAACAGATAAACACTGTTCTGGAATAATGAGTCTCCACGTGCATAATGAATTCAACTGATTAACAAAAGGTCCTTTTGGGCCAGTTTCTAAGTCTAACTTAAGCAAGTATAACTTTGAAAGTTGGAATGCAATTGTATACTGAGATTGTCCAATAAATGTAGTCATTGTCCAATAAATGTAGTCATTACCATAGGTCTTTAAATTACAATTTTCTAATTTAAATTAAGGGTTTTGTATCTGTGGCACAAAATCAACACAGAAACTGGCTATGGTTGTTAACTTAAAAGTATTTAGCTCAGTCTCTTGAACTCTGCATCTTTGTCATAATAAAAGTTGAATGTAACGTGGGTTTTAAAGGGAATATTCCAATATCTGGCATAACAGTCTGAACAAAATATCAACTAGACGTTGTAGGAGAAATGTCTCACCTTGACCTCTGAATCACTGTTGATACTGCTGCATTCATCTTCCTCAACTGGCGCTGGGTTCCTGAAGGGGTGGAAGATGTTGCAGAGTAGGGTATAGATACAGTGTAATTACAACACACCATTACCAGCAGCTGCTGACTAACTTCCTATCCTCAGTGCGAGTTTAAACACAGGGGCTTTTCTTTGTTGTTCAACAGTTAGCTACAGTACATTGACTTACAGTTCAGTGCCTTGTCTGAACGTATCTACATCCAACACTGAATAAGAGAGGCAGGCAAGGAATTTATTTATTTATATTTCAGCCTTGGTGGCTGTCAGGTGTGTGTGTGTGTGTGTGTGTGTGTGTGTGTGTGAGAGAGAGAATCTATTTGGTCTGTACTTGGGTCTCACCTCAGTTTAAGTGATGCGTAGCGAAGCGTAGCTCCCTCAAACTCTTTCAGACTGGGGTCAGGGTTTACTGTGGCTGCCTGAAGATCCTGACAGACACACACACGCACACACCCTCCCAATCATTAAACAAGCAATAATGCACGCGCACACACATATACTGTATACACACAAACACACATCATTTGAGCAATGGGCGACACAAAAATAAAAAAACTAGTCCTGCCAAAGCAAAAAAACAATCTCGTTGCAAAACTGAATGTTGTGTGCCAGCATGCAGCCAGGTGTACCGCAGGTCAAAGTCTTTGCTGCGAAGAGAAAATATGTCGTATTAAGTGTGGGGCATGCTGTATTAAAGAACTCTACTTCCAGAGAAATACATACAGCAGCATGGAAAGATGCATTTATTTTCTAGCAGGTAAACCGTGCTTCATGTGGAGAGTCTTGCGATCAGCCACACAACAGAGCTCCGTTTTCATACGGTGCGTCAGCCATGAGCAGTTAACATTTGTGATGTGAAAGCGTTAGCCAAACCATGCTAATGCCCGGGCAGGCAGTGCAGTATAAAATAATGTCAGCCCATTACACACCGAAAAACAGAGCAGGGAGAAACTGGACGATGAAAGCGAGCATAACTCTGGACTTTTTGGTGGATTATACTTGCCTTCCAAACCTCACTATCAATCTTTCCGCCAAAATCACTCCACACCTGTTTCTACACACGCCGTTACAACACACGTGTACAAGGTGTGTGTGTGGGCATGTGGGGGAAGAGTCAACAGGTGTGAGGGGTGAAGGGGGGAGAGAGACAGAACAGGTCTGTTAGCTAACTACAGTAGATCACTCCACAGAGAAAAACAGCGTTGTTTTTCCAACTGAAAATGAAGTGTGTGCCACTATTGAACACCCAGCAATCTAGCAATAGTTAACCGATTAGTAGAATAGGGGTGTAAGAAGAGAAATAGTCACAATAGATACAAAAGATGGCGCTTTCAGAAGGAAGGCAACGATACATTGATTGACACATTGTCCTTTTAATAATGCTTATACTGTATTGGATATACACGGTATATTTCTAATAGCTTTTACACAGCAAATCCTCAACGTTCAAGTGAAAACCAAAACTATCTGAACACCATGATTAGCGTTTACACTAAGAAGACCTGTCAAGTGTACATCGTCTGTCGTTTGTGGCACTTAAGGCCACGGGAAACAAGTGTCTGAAATACGTAAGTAAAGTTCTTGGTAGCTTACCTTCTCCTCACTGTCATGGTGCTGAGAGCTGCACTCCTGATCTGACATTCCCTGATAAGAGGTGGAACGAGGCTAGATAGACAAGAGAGAGAGAGACATTTTGAGGTCATGTATTTATTCATTCAGTACCATACTTAAAAGGTATGGTAAGGTATTTTGGAGAAAGCTTGTTGATATTTGACCTCAAACAAAAACAACTTCAATGCCATAGGGTGCTGCCTCACAAGCATCGCCCCACACATTGAAAGCGTACGTGATGTTACTGTGTGTGATCCTATTTATGGAGCCAGGGCTGTGTATGTAACTAATTCTTAATTTCAGCACACACAAAGAACGGGCAGCGGACCATGAGAAAGTACTCACTGAATGTGACAAAAAGTGTAGTAGCTTACAATCACACAATTTCCACTTTCCAATAAGCTCCGCCACCTCCCACAGTATGCTAACAGCTGCTGCTGTAGATGTGGTTGAGCGAACGTCAACATGCTGGTGTAAATATGGTTGACAAATATACAGACAAATTGATAATTACATCAAAATAATAATAATAATAATATAAATAAAATAAAAAGACTCACATGATTTGATATGGCTGTCAAAACAACACATTCATTTAGATAAATTATAGAAAAAATTATGAAACAAAGAAATTGATTAATCTCGCTGACTGTTGGCCGGAGAATTCATACAGCACGAAACCGTAAGAATACAAACGTCAGAGGCTGAAGATAATTTTGCTGATGTGTCCAAGTTTGTAGTACTGATTTAAATGCAAAAATGATCTCAATAAATGAATCGGTAGCCTTCATGCACGCTCTATTCAGGCATCATAAACCTAATCTTGTGGCGGTAATAAATTGCAGATAACATCAAAAGCATCAGATGAGACTAACATTAACTTGACACAGTAGCCAGTACAGACCTGTTGTTTGCTGCAGTGACAAGTAGGCTACACAAACTTGCCCGAATGCTGCCTGTAATGTATACATTTTCCGCAAGATTCATTTTGCATTGGCTCCGTTGTGTCTTGAGAAACAATAAAATATAGCCTCCCCCGATCATGATACCTCGCGTTGCATCTACGCTCTGCTCTACCCCTGTCATAGTTATACAGTCAAGATGTCAGTACTGAACTGTCATTGCCCTGACTTCTGTCAAGACAATGACAAGGCAAATTAATGTATGTGATTCATTTAGATTAATTCATAATTAAGAGTGTAATTTTTAATCGTTTGACAGCCCTATTAGAGACATTTAAATCTGAACAATAAACTAATTGAAACCTCAACCCGGAGAAGGCAAACCGTGCTATTTCTGGTCATTCATTTGCATGTGTCAATACGCGTATCCTCCGATAGGAGCTGAATAAATAATGATCTGTCTGGTGTTAGTGACAGCCTCAGGGTCAGCATCTCCTCTCATTGGCTCCTGTCTGTCAACATCAGTCCATTCTCGTCGGATCGATGGCGCATCTACGCCGCCCTGCTCTCCAGCAATCTCCTCTCGCAACTTCCCTGCGTCTTATCACATGACTGATGGACTGAAATCTCTCACAGCCCTGTCTTATCTATCTCTTGGCACGGCGCGCGCTATCGACAAGCCGCTTTGGTACCAGAACAATGTTTTTTTTCTCAATTTGAATTAAACAAATTATATATACACACATACATATATATATATACACACACACACACACATATACAGTACAGTATATTCCAACATATATGTTTAGCACATGATGTTATACAGTCTCTCTGTTATAAGCGCAGTGTCGGTTGGTGATTTACAAAGTAGCAGCTGTTGACGAAGCCACAGGTAGGCAGGGTGGACTCTTGGCTGTAGAGGCGCTCCACTGAGCTGTCTGAGGTGGTGCTGCCGGAACGGGTCGACGCCCCGAAAAACACCTCCGCCTGCGACTGCACACACACACACACAATATTGATGCACTGCCGTTTTGTGGAACTGTTCAGGAATTCATAATGTTTAATTATAACTCTAGAAGTTTGTTGTTGGATATTGAGTTATTTAATTGAATATTCTTGTGGTCAGCTGTAGTTGAAATTATGATCTAATCCACAGCTGTAAAACCTCCCGTTTTCCCCGGGATTCTCCTATATTTTACCATACTTTCCCGCCTCCTGTATTATCTTCTGTATTTTTTTACCTTTCTTGACTTCTATTAT
This sequence comes from Typhlichthys eigenmanni, assembly GCA_027564635.1. Classification (NCBI taxonomy): domain Eukaryota; kingdom Metazoa; phylum Chordata; class Actinopteri; order Percopsiformes; family Amblyopsidae; genus Typhlichthys; species Typhlichthys eigenmanni. The sequence continues at coordinate 16,836 of JAODUK010044096.1, forward strand.
AGCCTTTATACAAGTCTGGCATAAACGCCGGGCCTATTTGATGTGTTTTCTACCTTCACCTCAGTGAAGCAGGTGCCACCTGGGGTCCGTATAGAACATTAGCTGTAGCACTCTAGTGACAAAAAAAATAAAAGAACTGTATATGAAGAACGAGAACGTTCTTATTGTGGTTCAAGTTGCAGCCCACGTTGTTGTATATACCAGGGGTTCCCAAACGTATTTGTGCCAGGACCCACCTAGACAGGACCAATCTATTCAGAGACCCACCAAGTGCCGTTAACGTAATTTTCAAAAACCTATCCATTTTAGATAATGCTATGCCTGTGTGTGTGTCAAATATGTTTGAGCACAGCGCTCCAGAATCTATGGTGTGCACAAACAAATAGGATGTCATCCAATCAGGAACAAGCAGGCTATTTTGCCACAACCTTACTCATGACCAATGAGTGGAACAACGCGATAAAAAACGCCGGAAGTCTTTCATTGATGTTCTTCATTCATTACATTTTCGCGACCCACTCACTCCCACACAGGGACCCACCTGTGGGTACAGTTTGTTTGAAAACTGCTAGTATATACCATTATAAGAGTTTTCATACTATTTATGTAAGAGGCTCACCTCATAGTCAGGTGTGGGCGAGGGCGTCAGGGAGCCCAGGGAGTGTTTGCGGAGGGGGGAGGCACGGGCGTCTGTGTCCTCGCCCGGGCCCTGGGGCTCTGGGCACCCACTGGGGGCAGGGCAGGAGGCAGGCCGCTCCCACTGGGTGGTGCCTGTGGGAATGTGCCAGTAGTAGATGCCTGCCATGTCTGTGACCTTCTTCCATCCTGGGGGGAGGTCCGTCTGGAACGCCTGCTCGCTCCAGACGTCTGGAGCACACAAACACACATTAGAGATGCTGTAAGGACTTCACCCACCTACTGGGAAGAAGATCCACAGACATACCAGAAAGCTCCAGCGGGTAATGATGACTTCACCTCGACAGTGAGCAGAGCTAAGCCCTAATGCTGCGTTCACATGGAGCTTGTCCACTAATATGACATCTGCCGTGTTCCATGTGAATGCAGCATTAGAGGTAGTTAATGGTTGTTCCGGCATAGAGGGATTTTGCAGGTTTTCTGGAGCAGGTTCTGTATCTGTAGTGATCCCTTAAATTCGGCAACATAACGTGTCATCTTGAGCCATGCAGACTTGATTATCTTGTTATGCGGTAGCAAAACTAAACGTTATATCTGTCCAGTGCAGTTATGGTAACTAACACAGCTAAAACAAAACACCATTATCAGCAGATCAGAGCTGACACACCATCTGCATTATGTTTGTATCTCCAAGTAACAGGGGCAAAATAATGATGGATTAAGTTTTACGCAAACATTCAAAAGACCAATGTACTTACACATGCTTGTCCCAAGGTAAATAGGCCAGTTGAACAAACATACTGAAATTACTGACATCTGCCACAGCTGTTGTGCATTGGTCATGCCTGAAATAACCAAATAAAGTCAACTAATTTGCCACTTTTTCCCTTTAAGAGTTTAAGTGTGTCTGTCAAAAATACACACACACAACTATGTGTATTATGTACTATGGCAACAAATGCCTATAACAACAACCACAGATTGAAAGCAAAATGTACTAAACTCAAATAACACTGTCTAGCAGACAGACTCAAATATCCCCCCACAATTCAGAATAGCAGTATGAGAGTCATATGAGAACCATGCGCTCTATCCACCGGCAAAATAATCTTAATACACCAGGCTTCTTTCAACAAAAACCCCAAATGACAAATGGACTCTCTCGCCCCACATGTTCTGTTCTTTACCTATCCCGCTGGCCCAGATTCAAGTTAAAGCAAAACACTACTCATCTACAACCAGCCAGCTTACTGGCCCACTTTGGTTCCCCCTGGCCCATATTAAAAGACCAGCATCTGTAACCAAAGACGGCCTGCAACACTATCACACTGACTTACTGCTGAAAACATTTACCTAGCTTAACACTGAAGGACACTGAGGTCACGTAGGATCAGAAGGCACAAAACTAGCATCACCATAACAAACCTGCCTAGTTGTTATAGTGAAGATACAGTAAACATAAAGTAGGCAGAAGATGTACAGTCAAGTCGTTTTCAATATCATTGATTCATCTGTACACATAAGCTAGGCAATAATACATTGCATAGTACTGGTATACTTGGTACTACGGTATACAGTGATTGGCAGCAAGTGGGCCCCATAGGAATAACAACTAGTGGATGTATGCTATTTAGGGAGCTTAATACTGCCTGGCACCGGCACAGTTATGTGTTTAGCTTTTTCATTTATGAATCACTATATTCATTTCATAATTACACATAATACAGGCACCAGAACATATGTGTTCTGAGTTCTGTTTGTGTGTGGAATCAAGTGGAAAGTGAGAGTGGAATTAAGTAACATTCCCACAGAAAGACACAAAACAAAAACACATTTCAGTAGAAATGCTTTGACTGAAATACATGGTTTTGGTCAATGCAATATCTGGAACAAAACGATTTGCCAAAAGGTGTTGTAAGATGCAGCTAGGTGCAGATTGTGTCTGTGTACATGGTCATGATAAAATACAACATCCTACATGGTTAACTTTATAACTAACACACACACACACACACACACACACACACTGCATGCTGTGTGTGTGTGGGTGTGTGTGTGTGTGTGTGTGTGTGTACAGAACTACAAGGTAATAAAGATGCTATGACAGTTCATTAGCCAGTGTAGCAGCTCATAAAGGTGATATAGGCTCCCGGGCCTATGAGGGTCGAACTAGCTACCACAGTGGACGTGCGCGCATGTGTGTGTACGCGTGAACAAGGAGTTCTCAAACTGCTGAGCATGCTGATAAAAACAGCCCGTGGGCGTGTCGCTACAAGTGGCCATATGTCTTTGTGATGACTGGGTCAGAAAGAACGGAGATGGAATTCAGGGACGACAATGCGCACACACATTTTAAAAGCTTTCTTTTTATGATAAATAATAACACACACACACACACACATCCCCTGCGGTTTGATTGGGAGATGCATTTTATGGGCCAAAATAATTAGGTCAGGACATAATAAACCTAGGCTCGCGAGACCGTCCTGATCTCACAAGCTTCAGTTTCATTTCGCTGTGAGAATCAGTCAGGAAAGCCTAGGTATCATTTTCAATGTGTCCGAGCAGCAACTGAACTTGCCAATCAGCGTCGTGTTTATAGCAATATGGGCGTGGTTTAGGTGTGCCAACAGCAAAAATGACCAGATGGTTCATCCAATCAACTGGAAGTACATTCCCTTTACCTCTCCTTCTCAGCAAGAAACCGATGGAGTGCCTACTCCGGGTAGGGAATGAGTCCTTACCCCAAGTGAAGGAGTTCAAGTAC
>JAODUK010044107.1:0-13911 GCA_027564635.1 Typhlichthys eigenmanni
ATCAGGTGTGTTGGAGCAGGGAGACATATAAAACATGCAGGGCAGCGGCCCTCCAGGACCGGGATTGCCCACCCCTGCTCTAGACTGTAAACACGAATAAAATACTTTATGATGGTGAATGATTATTAAAAAATAACTTTGAGCTGCAAACCGGGCATGTTTTCATTGACTTGGATGCCAGAAATCACTGTAAAGCATTACCTCGTACAGTGATAAATAGCAGTTAAACAGACATGTATTTTACTGGATGCTTTTTACACACACGGGCTTGTGAGTATTTGTTCATGGCATTCGTCTGTCAAGGCATGTATTATGTTAAACTGTACAGCCACAGTTCATGTTACTTCTTATCTGTTGTGCAATAACATACTGTATGTTCATTGGTCATCTCAGCTAAATGTGTAGGAGAAGGGATTCCATCATGTTGGGCTTAACCTAGGCCTGGATGTACACACCCACTAGAGGAAAACACAATTGACCGATCCCAAGCCCCGCCCCTTTTTACCTGTCCTCCAATAACAACAGAAACTCCATCTACTGTCTGTTTTCCTGTAATAGCCTTCTATTCTGTTTTGTCCAACCTAGTTACGGTAACTAGGTTGGACAGGCAAAAAGGGGCAGGGTTTGGGATCGGTCAATTGGCGCAAACAATATGCAGAATTACGTTACCCAGCTAAAAACATTTGATATTTCACCATGTAAGAAAGTTATTTCAGCACACTATGTCAACCAGCAGCTTTAGGCCTTTTGACAATAGGCCTGACTCTTTATTTTTAGGATGCCAAGTATATCTGGCAAAGGGACTGCCGATGAAAACTAGCCTGTGGCTAACTCGGGTACATCCACAATCCATGCAAATGTTGAATTCATGTACAATGTCCCTTTTTAAATAAACAAATAAACAACAAAAAAACAAACAAAAGCAATTTAACGTGATCACTGGTGGTTAATTGCTTGACAAGTAGGACTTTGGTCAGACCAACTCACCATGCATTACCACTCCGCTCCAGCTGGAGCAGCAGAGCCTCCTGATGGACTCAGACCAGGGCAGCAGCGTGGCAGAACACCTGCGGATGAAGAATGAGGAGAAGGCCTACAGAACCAAGCTGCAGGCCTACCAGGAGTGCCAGAACAGACAAGCTCTGCTTGTGCAGAAGCTGCAAACCAAGGTAATTATGGAGATGATTTATTTAGTATTTATTTCCCATATCTTTATAATTTAATTGCATATTGTTTCTCAAATGTATATGCCTGCCTTAGTCAAATGTCTATATATTGTATATATATATATACTATATCTATATCCTAACCAAATGATTCATATACATCTTTACATTTGCCTACTTACTGTACAATGTAAGATGTCCTTGTGTATTGAAAGAAAGATCAATTAAAGACACACCTTCAAACGTTCAACCGCACTGGGCTGGCCGTGCCGAGTCGTGCCGTGCCGTGCCGTGCCGAGCCTGCTCGTGCAATGGAAAAAAGGCCAAAAAGCTACTGACCCTTTTTTGTGGTTGGTCCCCAGTGGTGGAACTGCAATAAAACACGAACAGAACACAAATAGAATAGAACGTCTCTATTGGCTCAGGCTGTCTGTATATTTAGGTAATGGCCTTAGAACTTACTTAATTTATAGCTAGATCAGCAAATTACAGTTAAAGAGATAGGAAAGAGGTTACAAAGTGCAGAAATATTCCCAATATATTGCAGAGGGATATATTTAATATACATCAACCAAATAAATAATAATAAAAAATAAATATTAAGTGTGTTTACATTATGACAAAAAATGCTACATGCTCAGGCTCAGGGCTGAATGGGCGTGTTCGTAATGTCCCCCCATACCCCCTCCCACTTTCAACTATAGGCTATTGAGCAACATTCTTTAGTGGTGCAACTCACTCGTCTAGCTAGCTGCATTGGCTTCAGGTGCTTCAGAAGACAGAAGCAAGAAACTGCCAAATATCCATGTATAATCCAAGTTGTGTCACAATGGTTAGTTCAGAATATCTTTCAGCTAGTAAAAATGTACTTCAGAAGCTGCAGTAGGCAGTCAGACTCAAACGCAAAGAGGTCGTTTATCGTGACACTTTACGTTTTTAGTCCAGGTGCGGCATGACGTCCCCACGCTCGAGTTAACTCCACCCAGAAAATCGCCGGACAGACAGAAAGTGAAATAAATATAAGGACTATTTTGCGATTCAAATGGATGTTGATTTTCATAGTTTGTAGGTGTTTATATTAAGCCTCTACATCCTTTAATGACATGTTAAGACTAAAATGACTGATTTCCCTTGACTATCCGTTTAATTTGGGTTATAGCTAGGTTGTAGCTTTAAGCAGAGAAAAATAGCGAGTGGTAAAGAGCCGTTCAGTTATTCTCCATGTGCTAATTGTCTCGTGCTAGGTTCTCCAATACAAGAAGAGATGTGATGACCTACAAGGAAAGATGCTGGAGAAAACCTGCGAGACGGAGAAGCTGAGATTGTTGGTAAATGCTAACGCGTCACAATTACAATCTGGTCATGTAGCTTTCTGTCCAAGGCATCAGGCATCTTGCTCAAGGATCTGTACAGGTATTATAGTCTGGGGCTCAAACCCGTGACCTTCCAGCTGGCTTTATAACACCCAACCAGACCACTAGACTACAGTATGCCATGTAACATTTACAGTATTTAACAGACACTTTTATCCAAAGCGACTTACAAACAGTAACACCAGTCACACGCAACCAACAACCTGTTAGGATATACATTTACAACATACATGATCGAAAATACTGTACACATAACAGTGGTGATGTGGAGTTTACTGTATGTATAGTGAACATTGACAATATTAATGATTTTACATATTTTCAGATTATCATCTTGAAATTCTATTTTATTTACTATTTTATTCTACTTATTATGATTTTACGTTCATGCTCTCTTATATTAGTGTCTCTTATAACCTATTTACTGCACTAACAAGACCATGAAACATTCCTTGTAGTGCAATCTTACTTACATTATGATAGTAATACATTGTAAAAATGAAGTTAAGTTTAAATTCTATCCAAAGCGTTGTAAGGCCTTTGGTTGCATAATTATTTGCAGTTAAAGAGAGATAATAAAATACCAAAATCACTATAAAGCCGTCAAGTCAATCAAGGAGTTTATTCCCAGAGAATTCTGCCAAACAGGAAAATAACACATTCCTTTATAATCTTCAGTAATGACACATTAGCATGGGTTCCTCCTACATAGTCACTCCTGGAATATTATTATTTACTGTTACAGATCTGGTCAGGCAGAGGTCTTCAACGGAGGTCTTCAACGGAGGTCTTCAACGTTTTTCGTCCTCTGTTGAAGACCTCTGGTTTAGTGCATCCCGCCACACAGAAGCTTTTAGGCATTCTAGGTTTTTTTTTTTGCTAGAAGTCAGAATTTTCAAGGAAGTTAATGGAGAGCGATCAACTGTTTCCCTTCCTGGTGTGGGCGGGACTTAAACACGCTCTGTCGCTATGGCGACAGCCTTGCTGATTTTGTGTGTTGTGGGCGCCACCGTGCCCAGCTCCAGACCCAGCAGGGCTTGGCCCAGCGTCTTCAGCGGATGGAGCAGGACCTCCAGGCGGCCGTGGAGAACACTTCTGCCCAGCTGGAGGAGGAGCAGAGAAGGTGAGGGCACACCATGTAATGTAGGCCAGATTGTAGACAGGTCCCTGGGCCAGGTTGTAGACAGATCCCTGGGCCAGGTTGCAGACAGATCCCTGGGCAAGGTTGTAGACAGGACCCTGGGTCAGATTGCAGACAGATCCCTGGGCCAGGCCGCAGACAGATCCCTGGGTCAGGTTGTAGACAGATCCCTGGGCCAGGTTGCAGACAGATCCCTGGGCCAGGCCGCAGACAGATCCCTGGCCAAGGTTGTAGACAGATCCCTGGGTCAGGCCGTAGACAGATCCCTGGACAAGGTCGTAGACAGATCCCTGGGCCAGGTTGTAGACAGATCCCTGGGCCAGGCCGTAGACAGATCCCTGGGCCAGGTTGTAGACAGATCCCTGGTCCAGGCCTTAGTCAGATCCCTGAGAACACCTGACCACTATGTAGTTCAGGTCATAGACAAATCCCTGGGCCTGAGAGTACCTGAGAACCATGTAATGTAGTCCAGGCCTTAGTCATATCCTTGAGAACACCTGACCTACAGATGGGGAATTAATACACAGAGCTCTCGTTTTATATTTTTTTGAGTGCCCGTTTCACCTTGGGACCCCTCAGGGGACCCTGGGCGTTTCGCCTTAGGACCCTTCACGGACCCTGTGCCCGTCCAACAGGCCCATTCAGGGTTCCTGCTCCGGGTCAGGGAACACTAAGTTGGCACTGAGGGTTCCCAGGCACCGTCACAACACTCCAATGCCACACAATACACACTGACAGAAGCGTGTACTGTGCCAATTGTGGGGCACGCAAGTCATGGGTGGTACAGAAAGTGGAGCCTCTGAAGCACTGGTGCAATAAATTAATTGGCAAGCTAATGACAAGCGCGTTTAGGGAACTGATGCCACTTTTCTTCCTCCCACCGCTTGTTGACGAGCAGAAAGGCAAAAAGACGTTTCTGAGAAATGTGCCGGGCAGGGACTCTTCCCAGCAGTGCACGTCGTTGAGCTGTGTCCCGCTGTGTCCATGCCCAGCCTGCATGGACACAGCTGGCTTCGGTAGCTAATCTCAGCCTCCAATTTGTCAGAGGTAACCGGAGAGAGAGAGGGAGGGATTGTGGTGGTGATCTTATATTTTACGGTATTGCACACTGTGCTGGGGTCGAACCCAACGCCACCGATGCCAGCTTCTACAGCCCCGTAAATGATGAGGCTACGGAGGCCTAATTGAAATGGTTGTGGCGGAAACCAAGCCGTTTGCCAAGGACTGATCACTTTCACTGCCTCATATATATAGGGATGCCACTCGCTCTCGTTCTGTCTCACTCTCTGGCTCTCTATCTCACTCTGTCTCGCTCGCTCACTGTCTCTCTGCCTCACCCTCTGTCTCTCTGTCTCGCTCTCTGTCTCGCTGTCTCGCTCGCTCACTGTCTCTCTGCCTCACCCTCTGTCTCTCTGTCTCGCTCGCTCACAGTCTCTCTGCCTCACCCTCTGTCTCGCTGTCTCTCTGTCTCGCTATCTGTCTCGCTCGCTCACTGTCTCTCTGCCTCACCCTCTGTCTCGCTGGCAGTTTCACTGTCTCACTCTCTATCTCACTGTCCGGCTGTCTCTCTGTCTGTTTACCTGCCTCTCACTCCATTTCAATTCAATTCAATTTGCTTTATTGGCATTAAAATTCAAAGACAATGTTACCCAAGCATAACAACCCCCCCCCCACCCCACCCCCACCCCCCAACAAAAACACTCTCTCTCTCTGTCTCGCTGTCTGTCTTGCTGTCTGTCTCATTGTCTTTCTCACTGTCTGTCTTGCTCTGTTTCATTCGCTGCCTGCACAGCTAGCCCTAATCTTCTCTGTGCTGTGTCAGTCATCTGGAGACGCGGTCTTCAGCACAACTCCTATGAATTACCCTCGGTTAATTCCCCTGCGGCAGTGTCATACACGCAAACACTGGTTTGACAGCCTCTCAATAGCTGAACACGGAGTGCTGGAACGCCTTGCCGCGACTCAGGGTGTTGTGAGAATGATGTAAATGGCTCTTTAAAGGGGATCTGGTTGAGATTAGGAGTTAGGTTGACACGGACTTTGTAAAACTTGTCACGCATGTTCGCCCCAGTAAGCTGGCAGGGACCGAATCAAAACGCTGAATATGAGGCCATGAATAACGCAAGTGATGTAGCGTCAGATACACGACCAAGGGATGTGGGAGAGAGAGATTGAGTGCAGGTGAGGCCTCGGTCAAGGCCAAGGAACGGGGCCTCTTAAAGGCAGGGTCCTTCTCAGCCACGCTTGCTAACTTTGAGCTCAAATCAACACAAACTCCCTCAGAAGCTCCGCCCCCATACAGTGTAACACATTGCAAAGCAAAGTGTCATTGTTGTTATGAGCGGTGTTTGCCACTTTTTCTTTGTACTCCTATTTACGGCCCCAGGGCTGTGTAGAAGTAGCTTCAGTTTCAATTCGTTGTGAGAAAGCCTAGAAATAATTTCCAAGTGTCCGGGTAGCAACTGAATTTACCAATCAGCATCGAGTTTATAGATATAAGGGCCTGGTTTAGGTTTGCCAGGCCTATCCAATCAACTGCCAAGTATGTTTTTGAAAGTACCTGCCATTCACAAACAGTTTCAATGGACGGGTCCCCAGATGGCATCTGGCATGTCAAGTTAGTGTAGAATATAGATAGTTTTTTCAGCACACACAGAGAACAGTAAGATAGCGGACTGCAAGGATGGTGATATTATGGTGGTATTAGCTTACAATTAGCTTACATTAGCTAACTGTACCTTTAAGGAGGTGTGCTGCTCTGGGGGGGGGGGGGGGGGGGGGGGGGGGGCTCTGGCCCCCCCCCCCCCCCCCCCTTCCCTCCAGATGCGCCAGTCTCAGCAGAGTCAACTCCCTCCTCCGCGAGCAGCTGGAGCAGGCGGGCGCTGCCAACCAGGAGCTGGCGGAGAGCTTGCGGCGGGCCCGCGAGGACGCGGAGCTGCGGGGCAGCCTTCACCGCAGGGAGCATGAGGTGAGGGGAGTGTGGGTGTGTGTGTGTGTGTCTGGGGCACACACACACACGCAAGTGCACATGCACACATAAGCACACACACACGCACATATAAGAGACACATATAACATGCAATGTATTCAGCATGGAGGAAGGGCAGATACCCAGTAGAAGCGGAGGTTTATGTCGATCTGGGGACAAAAACTCAAGCAGTGGTGGGTGGGTGGGAAACTTCTAGACATCAGAATGTCATATGATGCTTCGTTCTGTGTATCCTTCCAGTATCAGGGTCATTGTCACACGCAGTTCCATTCCCTTTCTGTACAACCATTAAACGCACGTTCACACAAGGTAGGAATTCCATTCACGCGCTCCAGCTCTGTTTCTTCACTTGTTGCGTTTGGCAGTCGTGTGTCCTGTGAAAACATTCCAAGCGCTTTGAGGAAGTCATATTTTCTGTTAACAATAGCCAACAATCTGGCATCCATGCTGTGAGCTACATCTGTTGACACCATCTGTTGACACTAGGGAACTAGTACACTAGTGTGTGTCAGTATCATTTTTGGGGATTTAGATAGAGGTAGTGCATAAGTAGGTCATTTAGCATACGCTTTTAGTATATCCAGTGCGATTAACTGCAATTACATTTTAATCGCGTCTGCATCTACATTATTTTTGGATTGTGACGAAAAGGTGCTGCAGGTAGGATTTTAGAGCTACATAAGTAGCTAAAACGTCCCTAGATCTCACAAATCCTACCTACAGCAGACTGTCTGACCAAAGAAGGAGTCCAAGATGAACTAAGTTAATCAGATTTATTGGTGGTACAAAATGGGTAGAGAAAAGTACAGATGATAAGTCATGGTATTTAAATCTAAATGTCTCTCTGTGTGCTATGCCTTTCATAAATCCCTTATCACATGCACGCTCACATCACGCCATCCTTGAAGGTCTGCACACACATTATCAAGATAGAAAAGTTTCAGATCTAATATCACATAACCGGTTGGAAATGGTTCGTGACCTGGGTCACTCTCTAAACCTTAAGATATGTGTGATCGGGACCAAGGGCAGATGAAGTGTGGGTCCTGAGGTTAGGCCGGTTGAGACACACCACACCAGTAGCTGTGTGGTGGATAACAGCACCTACCAGACCTGTCTGACATACCGTCTTCCTCCCCCAGACGAGCACCTCCCGGCTGGGCCGCGAGCAGGGCCGTGTCAGGGCACTGTGGCTCCAGACCACCTCGCTGCGCAGCACCTTCACCCAGCTAAGGACCTTCACCGACAGGTGAGGCAGAGTGCTTCATTGGGCGGTCTGGCTGCTTGGCACAGCAGCCGGAGGGGCCCACGTACATGTTAGCATTTCTGAAATGCCAAAGTCCTTATTATAGGCAAGTCTGGCTGCTCGGCAGCCATCTTGGCATCCTGGTTGTTTCAAGAGAGACGGGCACACATACTGTACATGTTTTCATCGATTACATCGGGCCAAATACTATGCATCCAACCTCGCCATATTTGGGTTTACAGACTTTCCCCTTAGAGATTCATAATTCTTTAAGCCGTCTGCCTCCTCTATACAGCCGTAGATCCCTGCAGCACTTTCTCTGGTTTTACTATTTATACACTTACATTTTTTATTTACATGTGTAAATGTGTAAATGTGTATGTGTAAAAATGTGTATTATAGAATATCTTTTTTATATATATATATTTATGTGTTTTACATATACAGCATACGAATACTATTTCAAACATTGTGCAGTGATCTCTTAACTTTTTTGACGGCTGTATAATGTCTGTGTTGGCCTGAACCTTAATCTGCTGCACACGCACGCAGAATCCCCGCCCGCCCCCCACCTTCCCCATCCCCCCCCCGATCGCCGCCACTCGTGCCACTGCCGCCGCCGCCACTGCCTCCGGCAACGTATCAAAGAGGGAGGAGGTCAGCGGGGACGATGGGGCCTCCGTGATACCCGTTGTCACGGCGGCAAGCCTGCGGCAGACCTCTTAAAGGCACACTCCTCGATAGTGTTGCAGTGCTCCCCCTACTAATGTATTACCCAAGTTAACATTTTACGGTGCTTTAAAGGTACAGTCAGGGATTTTTGTTTTTCGGGGGTCAAATTCAGTAACTGTCTCTACGCGAAACACTGTTTTTGTATGCTCTGTATCCAGGGTTGGGCAGGTTCCTTTTGTAATCTGTTACTAGTTACCAGACTAAAATTATAGTAACCTAATTTTTGGATTACCTACATTTAGTAACATAATCTGATTATTTTTCATTACTTTTAGATTTCTTCACATCTAAACATTGTTCTTTGAATTGCCATCCAAAGCAATTTACTGTGTACGTTTTTGTGACCGGGTTTATGTTGCTCGGGGGATCAGATTAAAGTAGGACTTCATTTTATTTTATTGATTGACGTTAATGAAAGGTTAATAAGAGAACAGTTGACTGTTTTATGCATTTTTCTTTAACAAACTTTCCTTTTAAATTTGAAAGTAGTCCTAGAAGTAATCATCTATTTTAAAATATATATGAACCTTTAATCTGATTCCACTATTTTAGATGGTAACTGTAATGGATTACAGTTACTGTTTATTGTAATTAGTTACTTCCCAGACCTGTCTGTATCACTGCAACAACTGCTAGTGTGTAAGAGCTAGAGTCATTACATGGTTTGCAATGGTAAAACTGATTTCAGCCACAAGGGTAATTCCAGACGCAAGATGAACGTCCCTTTAAAGAAACAGATTATTCAAAGGCAGCCGTGATCCGGTTGGAGACACTAACTCAAACAGAGAGCCCTTCAAAGCAGGCCGACGCCGTAATGCCTAATCACAACATGGAATCCATCCGGCTTGAAAACTTACAGACTATTATCTGGTTAGGCTAATGGCTCATAACTGTACTGTAAGTGAAAACAACATGGCCCTGGTTTCTGTACCACCTGCGACTCGTTGAATTGGCTTTGTCACGTTCTGTGAAACCTCTGGGCCCGTGTTTGCTGTCAACAGGACGCTGGCTGACATGCGCGGGGAGTGCGACCTCGCCGGCCGCCAGCTCCGCGTTGCCTGTATGAACCTACAGGCCAGGGTGTCGCAGGAGAGCGCCTCTAGCTGCACGGAGGTGTCAGCGCTGGAGAGGCAGCTGAAGGAAAAGCTAAAAGAGGCCATGAAGGTCCAGGGTCGCTGGGACGCAGAGAAGGTTGAACTCAATTCCAGGTGCAGTGGTGTCGTAATGTCTTGATTTAGCTGTGAAAAATTATAAAAAGATGGATTTTATGTTATATCACTGTTTTTTTTTAGGACCAGGTTGATGCATACGCAAGTCCACATTAATTAAATGAATGAATTAAAGGCAGAGAGAGTCCACCATTTTCTATCAGGATTTACAAAGTCAATAAAAGCCTGTTTAAAAACCAGTGTGTGACATCACACACACACTACTGTGATTCATTATTTTAATAATGTTTGACCTTTGAACGACCTCCAATGAAGCGAGCCCTGTGGTTGTTCCCAGAGAACGTTAACGTGTGTTGCATGGAGTGCTGCCATGGAAACCTCACTGTGTCCACTGCATCGTATGGACAGGAACCCTCTGTGTGTTTATGTGTGTGTGTGTGAGTGAGTGAGCGTGCATTCGTGTGTGTGTGTGAGTGAGCGTGGGCATGCATGTGTGTGTGTGCATGTTGCATGTGTGCGTGTGTGTGTGTGTGTGTGTGTGTGTGTGTGTGTGTGCGCATGCATGTGTGTGTGTGTGTCCAGGATCTTGGAGCTGAGGGACACGGTGGAACATGTACGGAGACAGAGCAGTGAGAAAGACGTTACCATGGACACCCTGCAGACCAGCCTGGACACCATGGTGGGGTTGGGAGGAGGGGGGGTTGGGGGGGGGGAGGGGTTGCAGTCTGTCTAATTAACTTGAATGCTTCCTGCACAGGAGACCTCTAGAGCCGAGGAGCGGGCAGAGATGGACGCCCTACGAGCCGAGCTCCAAGACCTCCGGCAGGTTCTGGTCCACATCCACCAGGTCAGAGCAGGGAAAGTTCTGAGCCACATCCACCAGGTCAAAGCAGGGCAGGTTCTGAGCCACATCTACCAGGTCAGAGCAGGGAAGGTTCTGGTCCACATCCACCAGGTCAGAGCAGGGCAGGTTCTGAGCCACATCCGTGAACTGAGACGAACATTTGTGGCGAACACGTTTCCTTTCAACATGACAATTCAGCATTTTAGAGCTAGATGAAGCAATACAAACAGTTGTAGCAATGTCGATTGGTTAAATGCTGTCCAATAGATTCAAAATGAGCCAGAGGTCTACACCCAGTAGAAGGCAATGGCTGTTAACACTTGCCAATGGATCATAACAGTGACCTCACACTTGTTTAGCAGCTCTGGTGCCGGAAGCAAGCAGTGCTACCTGGAACTCACTAGCCAACATTACTTTAATTTTAGCCACTTTGGTGTATGCCTGTGCCCCCCCCCCCCCCCCGCCCTCTTCTTCTCCCACGGTGCAGCTGTTCAGTGTTGGGGAGGGCGATGGTGGTGTAGCCAGTGTGCCCTCTTCTTCTTCTTCTTCCTTGCCTCCCTGGGGCCAGTCCCCACAGCGCACTCTGGTGGCTGTTCAGAGTGCGCTGTCCATGCGGAGCAAGCAAGCACAGGTCTGATGGGACACACACACACACACCCACTCACACTTAAGCTCGGCATACACTGTGCGACTTCGTCTCCGTTTTTGACAAGATTTCAAGATTTCATTTGACAAGAGTCGAGTGTCGGGCTGAAATTGGGCTTGTCGGGTGTTGTTTGCTGTGCAGTGTACACGGGGTTCCGAGGAGTGTTTAGTGGCTTCCGACATACGACCCGATGTATTTCCGACAATGTTTCGAAATTTTGGCCGGTCGTCTTCAGGATCTCGCCAAGTTGTAGCAAAGTCAAAGTCGATTCCCGAAATCCTCAATGCGCCTGTGCAAAAAGGTGACACGGAGTGTGATATGGACATAAAGTTTGGTGGCTGGCTGGTCGAACTATGACTCCTTCTTCTTTGCTTAAACTCTTCCTGCCTCAATGGATGTTCCGCAGGGGCTGACAGGCTTATGTTACTCGTACAGCGTAAGCAGTTAGCTTTAGACTAGGGATGGCATGATCCAGCTTTTTCAGTCCCGATACCGATACAGATACCGGCACTTTGCGTATCGGCGGATACCGAGTACTGATCCGATTCCAGTGTTAAATTAAGTTTAAAGTTAAGTTGCAAAGTAAATGACAGCCAATCTCTATTTTATGACTTGGATGCATTTTAGAAACCTGCTGCTGATAGTGTGGCCTGGGTAGGTTAGACATGGCTGATACCGATACAGTCAGTATCGGATAGATTTCCGATCTCAGTATCGTATCAGTGCCATGCCTACTTTAGACACTCACATGCACACTCATGCAACCACACATGTATATAGCTAGTTCTATGACATGCACTCTCACACGCTAGAACACACTGTCACTTCTGACACTCGCACACTCTTATACACACGCTTGTACACACACACGCACAACGACACCCCCTCCCCCCACTGACCCTGAGGCCCACCCCAGGAGGAGCGGGGCCGTCTGGAGGCGGTGGGGGAACAGTTGGCTGTGCTGCGCTGCCTCCTGCAGGAGGGGGAGGCCGAGCGCAGGGAGCTTGACCAGAGGCTCCAGGAGACCCGGGCTGAGGCCCAGGTGGCCCGGGGGGAGGCCCAGGAGGCCAAGGCGCTCCTAGAGGAAAGCCAGAGAGAGGCCAGCCGATGCCGCATCTCGCTGGACCTCTTCACCAGGTACACAGAGAGTTATTAGGTCATACAGGGTCATTGACGGTCAAATGGGGATCATACAGGGTCATTAGAGGTCATACAGGGATCATACAGGGTTATTAGAGGTCATACGGGGTCATACTTGGTCATTATAGGTCATTTGAGGGTCATACAGGGTCATTAGAGGTCAAACGGGGTCATTGGAGGTCAAATGGGAATCATACAGGGTAATTAGATGTTATACAGGAATCATACGAGGTCATTAGAGGTCAATGGAGTTGTGTAACTTTAACCCCGCCCCTATAACACAGTCAGGAGGTGTTTAACTCTAACCCCACCCCTATAACACAGTCAGGGGTGTGTTTAACTCTAACCCCGCCCCTATAACACAGTCAGGAGGTGTTTAACTCTAACCCCACTCCTATAACACAGTCAGGTGTTTAACTCTAACCTCCCCCATAACACAGTCAGGAGGTGTTTAACTCTAACCCCGCCCCTATAACACAGTCAGGAGGTGTTTAACTCTAACCTCCCCCATAACACAGTCAGGAGGTGTTTAACTCTAACCCCGCCCCTATAACACAGTCAGGAGGTGTTTAACTCTAACCTCCCCCATAACACAGTCAGGAGGTGTTTAACTCTAACCCCGCCCTATAACCTAGTCAGGGGTGTGTTTAACTTTAACCCTTTCCACCCCAACACCACCTTCCCCCAGTGAGAAAGCCAGCCTGGAGAAGCTTGTGTCGGGGCGGCAGCAGGAGGTGCAGTCCCAGCGCTGCCAGCTAGAGGCACTGGGGAGCTCCTCTGCGGAGCTGCAGAGGCAGCGGGACGACCTGCGGGAGCAGCGGGACGACCTGGAGCGACAGCTGGCCAGGCAGCACGCCGAAGCCCAGCGAGGGTGAGCGCTTGTTCCGCCACACACACCCTTTGCGCCAGGCAGTGTGTGTGTTTGCGTGTGTGTGTGTGTTTGGCCATCCGTTGTCTAAATAGCAAATGCACTTGCGCCCGTGGGTGTTTTTAAAACATTTTCAAGACGTGCACAACACACACACACTGTGCTTGTTACACTCACAGGGACGCACAGGAGCGCACAAGCTCCTAAAGGATGAAAAGAGTATCATGTGACATGATTATTGTTTAGCCTACTTCAACATATTTTAGGGATCTTGCTGGAATCTTGTTGTTGCTGTAGATGGTCGGTATAATAACAATCCACCAAGGTGCCAGAGAACCTGGATTTTTAAGGGGAATGGGGGATGACACTCCAAAACACACCCAAACACAATGAAGAGAGTAAGTACATCTTTAGACCAGATCTTACATCGTTAAAATAGGGCCCAGGTCTGTGTGTGTGTGTGTGTGTGTACACAGTATGTCTGTGTGTGTATGTATGCGTGTTTCTGTGTGTGTGTTTGTGTGTTTGTGAGTGTAATGCGTGTGTGACTGTGATTGTGTGTGTCTGTGTTTGTGTGTCTGTGTACTGTGTGTGTGT
>JAODUK010044107.1:14011-44375 GCA_027564635.1 Typhlichthys eigenmanni
TGTGTTTGTGAGTGTAATGCGTGTGTGACTGTGATTGTGTGTGTCTGTGTTTGTGTGTCTGTGTACTGTGTGTGTGTGTGTGTGTATGTATGCGGTGCGAATCAAGAAGCCAGTTCTGCCCACGTGCTGTTGAGCAGGGCGGGGGAAGGGTAACATAACTGAGGTCGCACGCACCGGGACCCGGAGACCCTTTTATTTCTCCTTCTACAACACAAATTAGATTAGCGGAGAACGAGCGCAGGGCACGCCATCCAGTTTTTAAAATAAATAAACATAGGAATGCAAGCGTATACTTTTACGCGTGCAGCGCTCAGCAGCATGCTTTCATCCGCAGCGACTCACAATCGGTACGTGTGTCAATAGCTGAACGGACCAGTCTGTTGGGGTAATGACAACAGCATGTCATCAAGGCTAACGTCGGCTATATGTTTCACAACAGACCTGACCTAATAACATGCCATGCAATCCCCAAACTGGTCTACAACTGTATATACTGTATTTTTGGCCTTAAGATAAACAGATTTATCTTATCTTTGAAAGTGGAGATGGATTGCTGTTGGGGGAACATCGTGTTTATATACTGTAGATATTCAGCCTATGTGCGTGTGTGTGCGTGCATGTGTGCGTGCGTGTGTGTGTGTGCGTGCGTGTGTGTGTGTGCGTGCGTGCATGTGTGCGTGCATGTGTGCGTGCGTGTGTGTGTGTGTGTATGCGTGCGTGCGTGCATGCGTGCGTGCATGTGTGCGTGCGTGTGCGTGTGCGTGTGTGTGTGTGTGCGTGTGTGCGTGCGTGCGCGTGCGTGCCTGGACCTCACACTGCGTGCTACAGAGAGCGGAGTCTAGAGGAGCTGGAGAGGAAACACTCAGAGCTCCGCAGGGAGCTGGTGACCATGAAGGAGGCCCTGAGCCACGTCAGCCTGCAGAAGGAGGTGCTGGAGGCCGAGATGGCCAGCCTGACTCAGGCCCACACCAAGGTACGACCATCACGTATTATAAAAGTCCAACTAGATTTTAAATCTAAAAACAAGATTATCACACTCATTTAGATATAATTTTTTAGTAGGTACATCTGCAGTAGTATGTACATTTACGTGCGTTTCAGTGAAACTGCTTTAAATAACTTTCACAAATAGACATACAGTAAATCTTGAAGATAGTCAGACCTCACTGGAGGTTCCGGAAGCTTCCCCCATCCTACTGTGTGCCTCTGTGATGCCCCACACAGATGGAGGCCCAGCGAGCTGAGCAGGAGTCAGCCCTCAACAAGCTGCTGAGTCAGGAGGCTACTTTAAGAGACTCCTTGGCCAAAATGGCCGCCCTGGGTGAAGGCCTGGCCAATGACAAAGTGGAACTCAACCGAATTCTGCTGCAGGTCAGTGGGCATAATTTATACTATTTTATTTCTCTTTAACCCCACATATTTAGGTGCCTCATGCTCAGTAGTTATATTTAACCTTTAAAGCTAATTTATACTATTTTATTTCTATTTAACCCCACATATTTAAGTACTTTTACATTCGGTAACCTGGGCCCTCCCTATTCCCCCTTCGGGACCAGGAACTAAGGTTCCTCAGGGTTCTAGGAACCTGCATGAAGTTCCCTGGTTCTGATAGATACTGTAGTCCCTGTAGCTTCACGTAATGGTAAATGGACTGCTTTTATACAGCGCTTCACCTTAAAGGCAGGGTTAGTCATTCTCGAGAACGCTTGCTAGCTTTGAACTCGAATCAAAACAAACTCCCTCAGAAGCTCTGCCCCTCACATTGAAACGCACTGTGAAGCCAAGTGGCATTGTTGTGAGCAGTGTTTGACACTTTGTTTATGTTCCTATTTATGGAGCCAGGGCTTTGTAGAAATACCAGATTGTACCAGAGAATGGTAAGATAGCGCAATACGAGGAGATATTTGGTGAATTTGACAAAAAGTGTATTAGCTTACAATAGCTGACTATACCTTTTACCCTTATGCCACTCATATCGCTGTACAGTATAGCCTCACATTCACATACACATTCATACATCCAACCACCGGGAGCAGTTAGGGTTTGGTGTCTTGCTCAGGGACACTGTTCAAACCAATGACTTTTTGCATTCACATGACGCCCTTCCCCGTCCTTCAAGGTGTAAAAGTTACACCATCCTGAACGCAGCCTGTCTTTTCCAACTATAAATACCAAGTGCCTGTTGCTTCCAGACCGAGGGCAAAAAGGCTGAGCTGGCCGATCGGCGGCGGGAGGCAGAGCATGAGCGAGCTGCGGCCCGCGAGGACGCGGCCAGGCTGCGGGAAGAGCTGGCGGGCGCGGCGGCCGAGAGGGGGGCTCTGGAGGGCTCCCTGGGCCTCCTGCAGGAGCAGCACTGCCGGCTTGAGGCCCAGCTGGGCCTGCTGCAGGAGGAGAACACCCAAGGCCTGGAGCAGCTCAAGGAGGTCAGAAACCCCCAGCCCCATACCCCCTAAACCCCCATCTCCTTACCCACACTGTCCTGGAGCAGCACACGGATGTCAGAGACCGCCCCCCCCGTCATAATGAGGGGTTCCAGAGGGGCACTTGGAGGCAATGGAGGCAAAACGAAGCCGGAGGTTCAGCGCGGTCTCGCAGGGCTGAGCACACTCCTGCTCCAAGTAATAAACGGCCCTCCACTCGTTTGCGTGCCTCGCGGTGTCATTAAAGCTAATCGGGGTCGATCTGCACACATCTGCTGCACCTCCCCGTCCTCACCCCCCTCCCCTTCCCCTCTCCCTTCCTCCTCCTCGAGTGGCGTGTGGGGACAAGGGGATGTGGGGGCGGTGGTGGGGGCTGTCAGACTCTCCGCGGTTTTACGGCGATGGGGGAACGGACCGTGGGGAAGCGTGCGTACGAGCGTGAGCTGGGTCGGAGATGAATAGCTAAACCAGCCGCGTCCAAGCGGGGGGGTGGGGGGGGGGGAGAGAGAAGCAGTAAATTAACACCTGTCGTAAAATCGCTCTGCCTCCGCGCCCCAGATCAGTGTCGTCCTCTCGGCGTTCGCGCTCGCCAAAAAATGGGAGGAATTCCACCGCGTTTTATTTATTATCTGTTCCTCTGAGAGCGTGGGACCGCACGGGGATATGGGGGGTTCCTAAATATGCCCCTTCCGAAAACAGTGAGTTTTAGATTACTTATCTGACTAAATAAACCAGTGACCCGTGTTTTATCAGCTCATTGAGAGACGTGTATTGCCACCCCCACCAGCCACACGTATGTTTATTTAAGGAGAGGTCGACATGACAACCTCCACTAATGTTTAGTTTGCTCATTTCCAAAATCTAATTACTATGATTATTGCCTTTCAAACAAAGCATTAGAAAATAAACTCTGTGTGTGTGTGTGTGTGCGCATGCACGTCTGCATGTGGTGTGTGTGTGTGTGTGTGCGTGCGCACCATTCGCACGCACGTGTGTGTGTGTCGTCAAAGTATATGTTGATGGGTGTGTGATTCTACATATGAATGAGGTTCAATTCAAGGTAGACATTCTGATCTCCAGACAAAAAATAGACTATCTATATAAACTACAAATTGTATATTACTTACTACAAATTGTTACACCTTATTATAGTTTTTAGATCAAATTCTGATCTCTGTTGTGCTGGGCATGAAATTGATATGCATTTTTCACCTTTCACAGTGCTTCAGGCTCCGCATTCACTGTCATTTTCTTCTGAAGTGCCACAATGTCAGACACCGTGTTTCAACATGTTTCATTTGTGCTTCGTGACAGTCAAGAGTTCAGTATCAAAGAATCCGCTTGCGAAAAACATAGCCCCCAATCCGAAGAGGGGTGGCGGGGTGTCATTCTCAGTAAACCAAAAACAGAGGATAGTTTTTCTTCCACAGTAACAGCAGTTTTATAATATAGATAAATAATTCCACTCTTAGAGGCCCTAAACAAGATGTCTCGATAAGGACACCATGACTTGTGTACTTGTTAATGCTGTATTTTATATGTGGTTTTGTTGTATGTTGTGACAGGGGGTCACACACAGGGGGTCACAAGACGTTTCACCCGACGAAGTCAAACTGGAGCTTGGAGATAGATTGTTTGATGATCATACAGGCCTAGGCATATCTAACAAACAAGACATGGTATAGGCTAGGGCTGTCCCGAATACCATTTTACAGGTTTTGAATACTTGATGGTATTTCCGAACGAGTATTTGAATACTCTTTCAAAAAAAAACATTAAAAACACTCAACTATAATTAAGAAGCATAACAGAAGTAGCTTCAGTGAGCACACATGTAAACATAGCCATGTGCTCAAGATGGCCAGTCAGAGTTGTCAAATAGCATATACCTCCTGTATTAGCCAATAAGAGTGTGTGTTGAATGAATAGCCTCGCTCTCTTCTTACAAACAGAGCCAATTGCAATCAAATGTGTTCATGACACAGTGTAGGGCAGGCAATTACATTTCAACATGTAGGTTTATATGAAGACAGTAGGGATTAATGAGAAAACATGCATGAATAATGTGAAAAAACGAATACTCAAATCCCAATATTTAAATCGAATACATACACAACGAACGAATACCCGAATAATCGAATATTTGGGGCCAGCCCTAGCCTAGGCCTATCCCTCCGTAGTAGCGTTCGCACCTCGGTAACATGGTACACATACATGGTACATTTCTCAACATATTCAATCAAAATATTTCCCGCCACTGATGTGGTTAGAATTGACTAATGTGTAGCCTACACTAATACGTTTTAGTTTTAACATCTATAACAACGATTCTGCCTTGAATCTAGGGCTGGGTGATATGGACCAAAAATACTATTCCGATATATTTAGGTTGAATACCCGATATATATTAGTATTTTCTATAAAGTGAGCTAAATCTTCAGGCAAATAGAAAAAAACAGGAAACCTGACGGAAATGTGAATTTCTTTTATTTTTTAGCAACATTAATTCACATATGTGAGCTTTCTCTGGTGTCTCCACCCCTTTGACAGTCTGAACGCACTAAGTGCAGGCATGAAGGGAGAGACAAATCGATATATATATATATATATATAGATATTGTCTAATTTGATCTCTCTTTTGAAAAAATTCCGATATACCGATAGATACCTGTGTATCGCCCAGCCCTACTTGCATCCACACTGCTCTACTAACCCTGGATCCTGAAATGGAAACACTGCTTGCACAGTTTTAAACCCCCAGTCTAGTCCAGACAGGCATACATGGATCAGTTTGGAAGCGATGGCGCAGACCAGCTCACATTCGCTTCCTGATTGGGTCTTATCAGTATCAGTATGTCACCGTAGTTACAACAACATCAACAACTCCCATTCTGTCGCCATGACGCCCTATGCTCAAGGGCAGAGCCAGAAGACTCTTCTTCGTGGCTCTGCCCGAGGGTAGCTTTCAGTAAAACGGTTCTGACGTGACCCGCAACGTCAGCGCCAGCTCGGACTTCCTAACCGCCCGTGTCCTGCGCCCACGGCGCGTGGTGCGCCCCCCGCAGGCCAGAAGACAGACGCACAGCCTGTCGGAGCAGCTGAGCGAGTGCAGCAAGCAGCTGGAGGAGCTGGCCAATCAGAACGCCGCTCTCGCCGGCCAGCTGAGTGGCACCGAGCGGACGACGAGGACACTCTCTCAGGAGCTGGCCGATCTCAGGTGTGTGTGTGTGCGCGCGTGCATTTGTCCGTGTGTGTGTATGTGTGTTTTGTGTGTGTGTCTGTGTGTGTCTCTGATCGTGTGTGCATGTGTGTCAGTGTATATGTGCTTGTATGTTTGCGTGTAAAGAATTCTTACAAGGCAAATATGGCATCCCTCAAAAGAGCCAATCATCTGTTTTATAACTGCCGAGTAACAACCTATTTAATTAATCATGTAGTTGCACTGACGCAAGCTGTTGTATACATGCAGTTTTTTGTAATTTCAGTACGGCCTTCTTAATAACTGCCAGGATGCTTTTGAAAGATGGCTGCTGAGACTATGAATACTTTGCTATAATCTCAGCAAACATTGAGCTGAGAGCTGTAGTCGGGCGGAGCCGGGCTATCAAGGCCCAGGTTCTCCAGGGGTCCAGCCGACCACTGTGGTGTGGTGCTGTGTTTCAGGCTGGAGAAGGAGGGCCTGGAGGTGGCCATGTTCGATGCCCAGGAGCTCACCACCTTCCTGGAGGGGGATCGTGCCCGGCTGGAGGAGGAGCAGCGCGGCCTGCTAGCAGCTAACGAGGCCCTGACGTGTGAGTAGGACCCCATCCATCTAACCTACTGGGGGTCCTGGTAGCGGCTAACAAGGTCTGCTAGCGGCTAACAAGGCCCTGACACACGAGTAGCACCCAGCCCCCCCTAACCTACTGGAGGCCTTCTAGCAGTTAACAAGGCCCTGATGTGTGAGTAGCACAACACCCCCCCCCCCTCCCCTCACTGGAGACCCATGTTTCACTTGTTAGCAGCTGGGCCCCCTATATTGGAACAGCCTCTCTCAGCTGCACCTCGAGTGCTTTAAAGGTTTGCTCCTCGATTAGAGGCCGAGGTGTAAGCCTCAGCTCTCTGTTTAAACCGCCCCTCCCCCAAACCAGAGATACATATCTGCTGAGAGGCGCTAATGGAGTAGCTCTGTCGGCTGCTACCCCTGATATGCTGGTGTAGTGCTGGTCCAGGCTGGTTCATACTGGTTAGTGCTGGTGTAGTGCTGGTCCAGGCTGGTTCATACTGGGTAGTGCTGGTGTAGTGCTGGGCTCGCCGGAAGGTCCAGGGTTCGAACCCCGGTGTTGTAAGCATCCTTAAGCAAGATGCCTAACCCCCTATACCCCCTAACTGCTCCTGGTGGTTGGTCGCACCTTGCATGGCAGCAATCACCATCGGTGCATGAATGTGTGTGTGAATGGGTGAATGTGAGGCAAAATACTGTAAAGCGCTTTGCATAAAAGCGCTATATTAATGCAGTCTATTTACCATTTAGCATATTGTACCTGAGCATGGGAAGTAAAGACACGTTACTCACCGGCTACGGTGTAATGGTGTTATTGTTAGAACCATGGTTGAGCCTTCCATGCTCTGTTTACATTGAACGAAGGTGTGCGATGATGGGGGTAAAGGCGTGAACCTTGTGTAGCGGGAAGTAGGGATGCTCAATATATCGCCTCAGTATCGTTATCGCAATATCACGTTGCGCAATATATCGAAAATGTTGCAGGAAGTGAAATATTCTGTTTATTTTGCAGAGAGATGCGTCCATTGGCTGTTTGGCTTAGCTGTGTTTGATTTAGACAGAAAGGTATGATGTGTGACTGAGGAAGCTAATGACACAATAGAGATGGAAGAGGAAACATTAGTGACCAAAAAGAACGCCTCCTCGGGTAACGTGGGATTACTGTTGTTGTACAAGTTCGCATTGTTTTGATATGTTTTTATGTTGATGCTTTTTCTCATAAACTTTGTGTTTTTACTTATGTTTAAAAATATCGGAATTAATATCGATATTGCAATTATCATGGTCAATAATGCAATATCACTTTTAATATCGTGCGACCCTAACGGGACGAGGAGAGAGAAAGTTTGAAGCTTCAAAACCAACCAACCAGTTGTTTCAGCCACAAGGGTAATTAAAGAACATTTTGAGCCCGTGTAAATATCAACACGTACAACAAAATAAAACTGTGTTAGTTCCTATTTACTACACAATGTGATACATTTCATTCAATATATGTATAATTTAAAAGTCTTGTTGCCCTAGCGCCAGCTATTGCATCCTCACCATCCTGGAGGGGTGGGCTCCTCCCTCTGTGGTCCCTTCCCAAGGTTTCAAACTTTTTTTAACCCACATAGGTTTTACTGAAGTTTTTCCTTACCCGGGAGAAGGAGCAGGTTAAGGAGGTGTCGTTTGTTGCCATGTGAAATTTGAGGTTGAAAAGCCCTTTGATACAGTAATGTGATTAATAAGAGCGATATAAATAAAATCGACTTGATTTGAGTTAACCTAATTTATAGAGCGTAGACAACCCTAAACTGAACTCTACACTGAAACCAACATTGATGTGTGTGTGTGTGTGTGTGTGTGTGTGTGTGCGTGCGTGCGTGTGTGTGTGTGCGTGTGTAGGCGAGGCAGCCCGGGTGCGTTCGGACGCTGAGCGTCAGGTTACCCAGGCAGCCCAGGAGCGGAGCAGTCTCCAGGACAAGCTAGCTCAGATGGAGAGGAGCGCCCAGCTCACACTGAGCACCAGGGAGCAGCTTCACCGGGAACAGCTGGAGGCCGAACGCAGAGACAAGGTAGCTGGTCTTGTCTGCGCCCGGAAGGGTTTGGGTTCAAGTCTCTGCTCTCCTGCCTGTATCTGTCCCTGATGGACATTATACTGATAGGATGCCCAGAAGGGTTTGGGTTCAAGTCTCATAGCATGAGCACATTCAACAATGATGACAAAATATGGGGTATAAAAGCATCTGCTAAATTATCAAATTGGAATTGTAAAGGAATACATTCACATAAGCGTGATATTCTGATATTCATAAATCAGTTATGGGCAATACACACTATACTGTACAGTATGTGTGATACACGTGTGACACCTGTATGTGTGTGTGTGTGTGTGTGTGTGTGCGTGCGTGCGCGTGTGTATGTGTGTGCCTGGTTGTGTGTGTGTGTGCGCCTGTGTGTGTGTACGTGCGTGCGTGTGCGTGCGTGCGTGTATGTGCGTGTATGTGCGTGTGTGTGCGTGTGTGTGCGTGTGTGTGCGTGCGTGCGTGCGTGCGTGTGTGTGTGTGCGTGCGTCCAGGCCCAGCGGTGCTCAGCCCTGGGTCTCCAGAGGGAGCAGGGGGAGGCCGAGCTAAGGAGGCAGGCCGAGGAGCAGCGTGCCCTGGGCCGACAGCAGCTGCTGCAGCTGCAGCAGGACATGGACCGCCTGCAGGTGGCCTGCAGCCACAGCCTTCTGCAGGCAGAGACCCACAAGCAGCAGGTGGGTCTCTGGGCGTCTCTCTGTGGGTCTCTGAGTGTCTCTGGGTATCTCTCTGTGGGTCTCTGCAGCTCTCTGTGGGTCTCTGGGCCTCTCTCTGTGGGTGTCTGGGGGTCTCTGTGGGTCTCTGAGTGTCTCTGGGTCTCTGCAGCTCTCTGTGGGTCTCTGGGCCTCTCTCTGTGGGTGTCTGGGGGTCTCTGTGGGTCTCTGAGTGTCTCTGGGTCTCTGCAGCTCTCTGTGGGTCTCTGGGCCTCTCTCTGTGGGTGTCTGTGGGTCTCTGGGTCTCTGCAGCTCTCTGTGGGTCTCTCTGGGCCTCTCTCTGTGGGTGTCTGTGGGTCTCTGTGGGTCTCTGGGTCTCTGCAGCTCTCTGTGGGTCTCTCTGGGCCTCTCTCTGGGCGTCTTTCTGTGGGTGTCTGTGTGTCTATGTGGGTCTCTGGGTCTCTGGGTCTCTGGGTCTCTGCAGCTCTCTGTGGGTCTCTCTGGGCCTCTCTCTGGGCCTCTGTCTGTGGGTGTCTGTGTGTCTATGTGGGTCTCTGGGTCTCTGCAGCTCTCTGTGGGTCTCTCTGGGCCTCTCTCTGTGGGTCTCTGTGGGTCTCTGGGTCCCTGCAGCTCTCTGTGGGTCTCTCTGGGCGTCTCTCTGGGCGTCTCTCTGGACGTCTCTCTATGGGTCTCTGCATGCAGGTGGGTGTGTCTGTCTGTTTGTGGGTTGTGTGTGTGTGTGTGTGTGTGTGTGTGTGTGTGTGTGTGTGTTTGTTGTTGTATTTTTTTACATACGGTTCCGATTCCTTTTGGGGTCTATGAGTTTGGGAGCTGTTGTGCCATGGCTTTATACACGCGTTAATAACACCAGCGTCCGTACGTGGACGCCGGCTGCGTGGCCAGGCGTTGTCCCAGAAGGAGGCGGAGAAGGCTGGCTTAGCAGAGCGGCTGGCCGGGCTGCAGCAGACACTGGCCACAGCTGCCATGGAGAGGGAGCGTCTGCAGAGAACTGCCCTGAGCAGACAGGAGCAAGACCAGGTGAGACCCAGAAAAAATAAGTAAAAGTTTTCATAAATGTCCGGTATAAAACAATATAATATTTGTTTCAATTTAAAACCTTTTAATTTACACTGATCATAGGCATAAGTAAAGGCATTACCCTACAGTAATGTACATGCTGTCCATAAGCTAAAATAACACATTAAACAGTTTGGTTAAGTTTCATTTTACCAGTTTAAGTATGCTTCTAAAATGCTTGAACTATTTTAAGCATTGCTTACCGTAGTGGTCGCTGAAATAGAACACACATTGTAAATGGACTAAAAAACATCCGCTGGTTTTGTTGTAGAATACGATAGCTGCCCTGCAAGCTGAGCTGAAGGAGCTACAGTCCCGCTTCGAGGAGACTTTGAGCTCCAGCGAGAGTGCCAGGAGGAGTCTGACCATGCAAGTGGAGGAACTGAACAAACAGAAAGAGCAATGCCAGCAAGAGGTACGGAGGACATTTACTCACTTAATGCCCCACAATCCTTTGCTTTGCTTTTCCACCTGTGTGTTGATCTACAGTAACACTTAGGCTATTACCAATGACAGAAATGTGGTGTTATGACATATATTACCATGGCTAGAATGGCTGATGTGAATCATGTGATGAATCGGGATATAATGTGACCAGACCTAGCTGCTGTAGAAATGGAGATATACGGCCAGGCAGGATGTATCGGTAGGAAGTCAGGAGATACAGGTACAGAAGGCCATGGTTGTTTGCAAGGGCACGGAGACATATGGCAAGGCAGGCTTGTTTGTATTGGCGTGGCGTAGAAGAGGCTTTGGTTTTGCTCCTGGGTCAACTAGAGGGGGAATTTGTACCAATTAGCGCAGTACCAGCGTAAGGAAGAGCCTTTTACCACAGCGCTGTTGACCTTGGCCGTCGCCATGGAGATAAATTAGCGTCGGCTTGCCACCAGGCACCACAGGGCCACAGAGTATGCTGCTGATGTATGGATGTTTATGTGAGCTGAGAAGCACAGCCGGTTAACGTGTTTGCTGCTTGTCGTTTAAAGACGGGTCAGTCACTCTCGAGAGCGCTTGCTAACTTTGAGCTCAAATCAAAACAAACTCCCTCAGAAGCTCCGCCCCCGCCACACATTGAAACGGGGGGAGCGCGATGCCGTCCCTGGTACTGTAATAATGTAAAGCTAAAGCGGGGGGTTTAACCCCTTGTGTAAATAAGCCCGTGAAGGGTGTTTATTTTCTCCCATGCAGCCACGAGGAGCTCTAACACAACCCTATTCCACTTGAAACAATACATTTTATTAAAATAAATTAGACATAATATGATCATTAATTAATATCATAGCTTTATTTAAAAAAATAAAAAGATTGCCTATAATATATTTAAAAACAAGTAATTAATGTATTCCCCCCTCAGCAGAATGTATGCGGACGTATCACCTTGTGTGGCCTCCGAAGCACCCCCCCACCACACACACACACACACCCCCCATCTCCCTTCCCTCCATGCGCTGACTCTCTCTACTCCCCCCTGCCAGCAAACCTCCTGGAGATGCTGTTTACAATGCGCCCATCTTACGGCTCCTCTCACTGTGAGACCGGGTGTTGAGGGGAGGTGGGGGGGGGGAGCTGGGTGTCTGGGGGGACGAGAGGCTGGGTATCTGGGGGGGGGTGAGGCTGAGGAGGGAGCCTGGGTATCTCGGGGGAGAGAGGCGCATGGCTGGAGGCCCAACTGGCTCTTATCCCGGCCAGATAAACTCTGTCCTCCCTAATTCACACACACACGCACACACACACACACACACACACCATGTTGTCATGAAGCTGACTGTAGGTCGCACAATATTTGTGAGGGGAGGGGCGGCTTAGATGGAGCCTCTAAATCTGAACAGGATTTATTCTGAATCTTCTTCCCTTTTCTCAGCTCTGGAAAATAAGGCTGGGGTGTGGGTGTGCCCTGTGGATCGTGTGTTGATACTGACAACCAGTCCTAAATACAACTCTACAAGGAGTGAATACAGTTTACTTTATATCTATTTGGCCAAATAAATCAACCGAGGCCTGCAACTCCCTTACTCTGGAATGATTATTGGTCCCTCACAACGTATAGTAAGAATCCTGACTGATGGCGGAGATGTGTAGGTTACTGTAGCGCCCGCAGAACATCTCAGTATAGGGTCTTGGCCGGGGTCTGGCTAGTTCCTGAAGTGGGGAGATTGGTGACATACTGTGATTACTACACTACACTATATCTGTGTACACCGCTGTACTGTTGAGAGGCACCCACATAAAACAATGGAAAACTTTATTGACAAATCTGTCTGCAGAGATAACTGACTTCTAACACGGGAACCACATCTTATAAACTGACCGAGCCCATTATCTCCATCCTATATAATATACATTTTTAGTCCACTAGTCAGCATATGTTTTGCAAGTTGGCAGTTTGGTTCCAGACCAAAGTCCAACCTCGAAGAAGATTATTAAAAATGTATATGTAATTACTCAAGATGTGAGATAAGACATTCATATTACATTTTTTAAAATAATTTCTAATTAATAATTGAAATTCCGTTTTGTTTCTGACAACTGGTCGGCAAGATACAAATTGGACACGCATTGCCAAGGATGCATAGTGGAGCGGTCTGCACCACACAGTTTGTGTTCCCATTTACCCCATCACATAGCTATTGTAAGCAAATAAACATTTAGTCAAACTCACCAAATATCTCCTCGCATTTCGCTAGCTTACCGTTCTCTGTGCGTGCTGAAAAGATCCGGTACTTCTACACAGCCCTGGCTCCGTAAATAGGAACGCAAACACAGTAAACCGCGCAACAACAATGCCCTTGGCTTCTCAATGCGTTTCAATGTGTGTGTGGGGTGGAGCTTCTAATGGAGTTAGTTTTGATATGGGCTCGGGAGTTAGCGAGCGTTCTCACGGATGACTAACCCTGCCTCTTACCGAAGGCCTGTGTTTGCCTCACAATCGCTGACTCCTCCTTTAAAGACGGAGGGCCTGCGCAGGCAGCTGCAGCGGGCAGAGGACGAGCGCGACACGGGACGCGCCGAGCTGAGCGGCACCCACGGGGAGCTCCAGGAGGTCGCCCAGGAGAGGGACAACCAGCGCAAGGAGGTCCTGGAGCTGAGGCGCTCGCTGGGGGACGAGGCCAGGGACCGGGAGGCCATACAGGCGTCCAACCAGGAGCTGCGGGCCTCCGTCAAGCGGGCGGAGAGCGACAATAACAGGTACAGTAGAGAGGGGCTGGAGCGGGACATTCTCGCAGAGCCAGCCTTTACTTGCGTAAAGTCACTTCAAGACCCGCCTACTTTACTGGAGAGGTATTTTGATTGACATGCACGCCGACCATAACTTTATAACTCAATGAACAAGTCGGATGTTAACCTTCTACTGAGGAATTTGTTTGAGTTAGCTCGAATTAGCGTTCGAGTCTGGCTTGTAAATCTGTTAAATACAGTTAGTAGTCTACGGTTACTGCTTAAAATAAACAGAAAGACTGAAATTAGTAAATATGGCAAAGCATTGCACTAGCGTTGTGGCGTAATTACGTATACAGTCTTGTAAGGGACAATACTAACAGCCAATGAATATCTATCATAAGCGCACAAGTTGCTTTTTTGACGTACAGTAGTGCTGATAAACGGAAGGGGCTGAGACTATAGGCTGGTTGACTCCCAACCACAAGGTTCTGGGTTTGATCCCCCCCTCCCCCATGCTCGACCTACCTTAAGTAATATGTGTAACCCTTACCTGTTCCTTAATACTTACGTAATAAGGTACTAACTGTAAATTGCTTTGGATAAATGGGTCTCCTAAGTCATTGGTTTCCATACTAATGGCAGCAGTGGGCCATATAATAACGTAATCAATCAATTCCTACAAGTTGTGACATTTCGTCTCTAACCGTCTCAATCCCAGTGCCTGAGATAGCTAGCTAACTTGGTAATCAACAATGGATATGACCATAAATGATTATATTTATAAGTAAATGAGTCAGGCATAGAATATGTTAGATATTAGCCATAGTAATGTACAGTAAATTACTCCCTGGGGGAGATTTTGCACTTGTGTGCCGTGTCAAGATGTGTATGCTATTTGGGGGTCCTTTGTGTGGCAAAGACTGATTGTAGAAGGACTGATGAAGGACTACAGGTCCTGTTCCTCCAGCTCCACTGAAAAAAAAAGAAAGCTTTTGTTGATACAGGGGGACTATGACTGATTTTATACTTCAACATTTATGCTTATTTGTCATGAGACATGCAACAAAGCATGTGAAACAAGTCTGTGAACGCTAGCTAGAATGGGAAAGCTTATGAATTTAACCCTAGTAACATCACTCACGTACATTTTATTGGTACAGCGAAAAGTCATTTTTTAACAAATGTGGAAACTGCCTACTTTCCCAGAGTAGTTCTCTATACCAAGGAATGTAACCCTAGTGATAACACAAGGGTTAAATTGTTTTTTTTAGGGGTACTTCCATATATGTTTTAAACATATTCCAGAGCCGAATTTACCTTTTTTCTCCAGTCACAATGAAATCACATACACACACACACACAAGCACACAGACCATGCACATGCACAACCAATGTGTTGAATTAATTGTAATTGTAAAATGTAATTCCGAAACTCATTTGAAAGAAGAATGAACCATTAACCAATTAACCGTATAAATGGTTAAACCTGATTACTTCTTGGTTGTGTTTTCCTGCACATGCCCCCTCTTACGCCTGTTGCCCACGGCACACGGAGCTGATCCAGACCTGAAGCGCTAGTGTTTTCAGGACTGCTTCTTTGCTATGCTTTTTTTCCGGTGGATTTTATCAGCCCCACCCACCAGCGCGCTCTGTATTAATAAATTGGTCATGACAACCGTTGCACTGCATTGATGATGCAGTATAAACATAATATTATGCATGTTATAGGAGAGTAAATGTATATACAGTATATGTGTATGTATCACAAATATATTTACATATTATGACAACAATTCAGCAACAATGATTTTATAAATAGCAAGCAAACCTTTTTCTTTTAAATGTATTATTTGCAGTGTTTCCCTGCTTGTACAATTTTCCATTGCAGTGTATGTACAAGTGCTTCAAAAACACAAGGCTTAGCGAGCAGCGTGCGCCTCTTGCAGTATGCAAAGACTCATTGATTAACATGGGAGTGGATCCAAAGCGGAACCGCTCTGTTTCAGCCCTGCATGCAGTATGCATTGGCCTTAATTTAAGGCTGCTGCTGTTTTGTGTGATGCCGAATTGATTGGAGACAAGGCGGTGTAGTCTATTATGCACAGCCACTGTACAAAGTCTGCACAAGACACGTTGTGACATGCGTAAATAAGTGACATTACAGTACATTCTCCCCATCGTA
Source organism: Typhlichthys eigenmanni (assembly GCA_027564635.1). Taxonomy (NCBI): domain Eukaryota; kingdom Metazoa; phylum Chordata; class Actinopteri; order Percopsiformes; family Amblyopsidae; genus Typhlichthys; species Typhlichthys eigenmanni. The sequence continues at coordinate 29,329 of JAODUK010044107.1, forward strand.
CTAGAGCAGGCGTCACCAATTTTTTTGGAGCTGAGAGCTACTTCAAGGGTATTGAGTAGTATGAAGGGCTACTTGTTTGAAACGTCCTGAAGAAGAAAATTACACGATTCGCCTTTAACGATAATATTAATAAATATTCATATATTCGAAGAGACTATCTGATCACATGTTAGGCTACTTTAATGATTCCCACAATAATAACAACACATATACATGCAACACCATTTCTGTTATTAAATCTCAATCTTTTCGTTTAAACATTCGAAAGTCATCATTATCATCACATCTGTTATCTCTCTGTATCTTTCTTGACAGTTTGTATGAATTAGCACTTTTGTTGAAGCATTTTGTTCTAAATCACACCCTTTAGGTTTATACTAGGGGGTAGCCGGTTTTAGCCTTTTTGCTTGCGGAACAAAATACATTACAGAGCCTGTGTGTGCATGTTTAACATCTATTCCGATTAATTGTGACGACGGATGTAAACACCAGACCTGATTAGATGGCATCACATATACACAACTAACCCAAAATCTTCAATCGGAAGGATTCCATTCAGAATGTAGTGGACTTCTGGCATTTGCTATCAAAGGCAGACACATCTCCAGTGACCATAACCTAAATGGTTATCTAGTGAATGGCTTATCTTGTGACTTAATTTAAGTAAATGTGCACTTAGTTTAGGAAATCTTATCAAGTGAATTTCACTTACAGCTATTTTTGCTTGTTTTATGCATTAGTCAGCTCATAACTAATATATTTGCACTTATATTTAATATGGCATTTTTGCAGTGTTGTTGCTAACATCAGTGTGGCTGTGAACGCATCCCTCTGGCCTCCCCTCAGCTTGAGGTGCGCCGTGGAGGAGTTGGAGCAGAGGGCGCTGGTCCTGGAGGAGCGCAGGAGCTCCACACAGCGGGACGCGGATGACCTGCGGAGCACTATGAGGGAGCTGGAAAAGTCCCGGCTGCAGGCACGCAGAGAGCTGCAAGAGCTCCGCCGACAGGTGACCAGCTCAGGGGTTTGTGCCAAAGTCTGGCTGCTTGGCAGCCATCTTGGTAAGGCCAAAAGCTTACTGACAAGTCTGGCCGCTCGGCCAGATCAGGAAGAGACTGATTCCCAGTCTCTTCCTCAGTCACAGTGAGGAATACAGCTTAACTTTACACTGGAATCAGATCAGTACTTGGTACCCAGAGTGCAGGTATCGGTATCGGTATCGGGACTGAAAAAATGTGATCTGCCATCCTTGGTTTCAACCACAAGTTCTGACACATGCTTCTTAACAGCATCCCCGTTAACATGGACAGGTGAAAGTGCTTGAAGGAGAGAATGGGCAGCAGATGCAGGAGCTGCGAGAGCTGCAGTCCCGTTTCTCCCAGGAGGAGCAGAGGGAGGAGGAGGCACGGCGAGACGTCTTTGCTTTGAAACAGAGACTCCTGGAGTGTGAGGCTGGCCGGGAGGCCGCCCTGAACGAGGTACAAGGGCTCCAAGAATGCTAATGCCCTAGCATAATTTTAAAGTGGAAGTTCAGTATGCTAATAGCCTAGCATAATTTTAAAGTAGGAGTTGACCAGGATGCTAATGCCCTAGCATCATTTTAAAGTGGAAGTTCAGTATGCTAATGCGCTAGCATAATTTTAAAGTGGAAGTTGACCAGTATGCTAATGTACTAGTATCATTTTAAAATGGCAGTTGACCAGTATGCTAATGTCTTAGCATAATTTTAATATGCATTTTAATATGCACCCAGCATTACTTTACAAGTCATGGGGATGTGCACGGAATTCTCCACATTGCCCTTTATTTCTATTTGGGGGGGTTAATGGGGGTTAAGAGGAGGGTATTACTATCTACTAGTATCTAGTATCTACGAACAATCTGAGGCCACAGCCACATTTAGGTATTGAACCTTTTTGGGGTGCATTGACACCAGACACCCTGACCCTTGACCCCCATACACCACACCCCTGACGCCCCTGAACCCTGCCCTGTCCTGCCTTGCCAGGCCAGGGGGCTCCAGCGGCGCGTGGCAGAGCTGGAGGCGTCCGAGCAGCAGCACGGCGAGCGTCTACGAGAACGTGAGGCCCGCCTGCGGCACGGTGAGCAGAGCCACCGGGAGGCCGCCGCCCGCCTGCAGGACGCCCTGGAGGAGGCCGGGCGCCGGGCCACGGATGCCGAGGCCCTGGCCCGGGGCTTGGAGGCCCAGCTGGCGGCGGCCGAAGGCGCCCGGCGTGCCCTGGAGCTCCGATGGGCCGGCTTGTGTGCGACGATGCGCCGATACCTCGGGGTGGGCCGGCACCACGGGACCCGGGGGAGGTCGCCTCACGTGGCTAGGGGGAGAAGTTCCTCTCCCTGGAGGACTTCATCCTCTCTGAAGCCAGGTAGGGTCGTGCACCCTACAGCAGCGTTCCTCAAAGTAGGGGTCTGGACCCCACCGACGGGTTGCATAGTATTCACTGTATACTATGCTTTATACTGTAATATATATATATTTACATTTACGGCATTTGGCAGACGCTTTTATCCAAAGCGACTTACATGTAGTACATTTGTCAGTATTGGACAGGTCATATACCAGCAATTATAAGCAAACAATATTCTAAATAGAACAGTTGCAGTATAATGTCATCATACCTCTTACCACGTAATCAACCATATAAAACGCAATAGGTATTGGTCTAGCTAAGTGCTTACATTTTCTTGTGAATATTGGCTCCGAATTATGCTCATCTACTGTATCTACGCACCATACCGTACGACTGCATGCACCAAACTGCAACGTCCCTGCCGTGACGGTTTGATAAGACATTGATACATGTACCGTTAACACCCGTATACAGTATTGTATGTACACACTACTGTATACATTGTATACATACATACAGCACATGAAGTATTTTTGTCTAGGAGCGAACAGCGTGGAAGACGCACGTTTGCCCTTCATGTCTGGAGGGGAGGACGAAGAGCTAGACGCGGACTTGGTGCAGGCAGCCCTCCGTGACTTTCACCAGCAGCTGAAGGACACCCAGAGGGACAGGGTAACTAAGGGTTAAAGGCAGTTAACTCCGCCCACCCGCCCCTCCTACTTTGAGCCTGGCTCCACCCATTGCACAATTTTGAAAGATAGCTAAAACGTAGTCAGGGAGAAAATGCTGTAGGCTACTCGCACACACTGGGCTGTACAACGCCTTGTCGCAACTCTGTGATATTTCATACAATTCTGAAGGAGTGCCGCTCATGATTAAGCAGCGGCGAGCCGCCATAACTTAATATGAATAGTGCAAACACTGAGATTTCAGTCTGACCATTAAAATTAATCCCAAGGACTGCATTAGTTTGTGCAAACGGTAGATGTGCTCTCATCCAAGCTTTCCATACAGGATCAAGCCAAAGCCCAGGTAGTCAGCCTGGGCTCCCAGCTGAGAGACTTCCAGTGTAACCAGGACAAGACGAGCAAACAAATGCAGCAGTTGCAAAAGACTTTGCAGGAATTGAAGGACGGTGAGATAAACAGAAGATCCATTAAGGCCCATCAGTGCGCAATCCTGGTACTGGAGATCTACTGCCCAGTTCTGGTCCCTGAGATCTACTGCCTCGCATGTTGTAGATTCAAATTAAAGTCTCGTTATCAATCTCTGCGGAAGCCTGATAATGACCCATTCATTTGAATCAGGTGTGCAGGGAGACAACTAAAACATGCAGGGCATCTCCGGGATCTCCAGGACCGGAACTGGGCAGTAGATCTCCAGAACCAAGGACCCCTATACGCAGACCCTGTATACTAATATATAAGACACTGATGCTAAAACTCCTTCCAGCGAATCAAGAGATGGCGGATCGACTGCAAGGGGCGCAAGGGTCCCTTGTGTTGCAGGAAGAGGCTGCCCAGCATGGGGACAGGGAGAAGAGAAGTCTTATGGAGGAGGTAGCCAACCTCAAGGACAGTCTGCAGACCGTTGAGGCTGAGTGCAGAGTACTCCAGGTATGTCAGGCCATACGGTCCGTATAAAGAGAAACAGCCACTTCTGTCTGAACTTCTGTTCGCCGCTCTTCAGGTTCATCAGAGATGTGTTTGAATTTGGCGAGCTGAGGTGAACTGCTTTAAACGTTTTTGATTTGAAAATGTTGTGTAAACATTCCATAGTGTTAGGTTTAACAGTTCTGTGTGTGTTGTGTGTTTGCCAATTTGAATGCACCGTAGATTAAGTAAGAATCTGTTTATAGATGTGTTATCGTATCCAAACCAGCTCAAACAAAGTGAGTAATAGACACGCATTTATATTAGCGCTTTTCCAACCTTCCGGACACTCAAAGTGCTGTAGAGTATAACCTCACATCACCCATTGCACACACATTCATGCACCGATGGTGATGTCAGCCACGGAGCCACCTGACCACCGGGAGCAGTATCGGGTTAGGTGGCTTGCACAAGGACACCTCGACACTTGGTGAGGAGTTAGCAGGTTTCGGACCAGTAACTTCTTAATCACCTGTCACCCCGCTCTACTCAGTGCGCCCCTGTCGCCCCAAAGGATTGTTTTGAGTTCTTGCTTTTGAGTTCTTTATGACCTTCCATGCGTGACACCAGAGGGCCCGCTTCCACTGTTCCCTGCAGGAGACCCTGGACCACCTGCGGGGCTCGGAGGCACGTGCGGACGCGGAGCAGCAGAGGCTGAGGGAGGCCCTGGAGTCGGTGCGGGCCCAGGCGGGCCTGCTGGAGCTGTCCGAGCGCGCCCTGCAGGGGGAGCTGCAGCGCTCCCAGCTCCAGGCGGCCGAGCGGGACGGCGAGGTGGCCGCCTTGCAGGAGAGGCTGGCCGAGCTGCGGCGGGAGCTGGGTGAGAGTGAGGACCGCAGCGCCGTGCTGCAGCTTGGCGAGGAGAGGATGAGCGCAGCGCTGGGCCGCGCTGAGGCCCAGGAGGGCCGGCTCAGGGAACAGCTGCAGGCGCTGGCCGTCTCCCTGGGTGACAACAGGGCCAACGTGGGTGCTGTGCAGGAGCAGGTGGCACAGCTGCAGCGGGCGCTCGCCGTCAGCGAGCACGACCGGAAGCTGCTGCAGGTAGCTCTACTGTAATGAACTTCTGGAGTCTCCCGCATTTTAATAGCGGCTCCCTGACGCCCGCAAATAGTATACAAAAATACTAAATGAGTCCCAGCAGGTTGGGATGTCGGGAATATTGACTTCTGACCAACGCAAAAATTACCAAATCTACAGTTCCTCGAATGGCAATTGAGGCTGGCTGCAAAAGGGAGTGAGTCCCCATAGACTCTCATGTTAAATGCCCAACTTTAAAACTAAAATAAACATGTTTCCTGGTAAACATGGTGGTTCAAACATGGTTTTGGCTTTTATAGCCAGTTCCCGTGTTCATGACAACTGTACAGGTGTTGAATGTTTTTATAACATAAGTTAAAAATATAGTAAGCCAAACATTTATCCCATTATAATGGAGCTACAGGTAGTCAGGTACTGCAAAGATGGCCAGCACAGCTCTATCTTTAAACCCGCTAGCTCTGTAGCACATAGATAGCTATATGGCATTTAAGTATCTAATGTATATAGCATATAGCTAGCGCCTATTTACATATACTGTAACATTGCTAATGCAGCGTCTAACACTTAATTACTTAGCTCTTAATTACAGTTAAAACATTTTTTTTATCCTGTAATAATTCATGGATGCTACAGGCAGAACCGAAGTCCTCAAAGAAAAATATTAGTTTAAGTTGGTTGAATAAAACAAATGATGTGCACTGTATACCCTTTTCAACACATTCAGTCAATGATGTTTAATTGAAACTTCAAAATAAGATGGATGGATCACTGGGTTTAGGCTTACACTGTGGCACTGCAATTTACAGTTAAGCAATGTAACCTTCTACTGGAAGTGGAATATTGTTTTATTTACCTTTGCTGCCATGGTTTTTCTGAAGGACCTCAAAGACTATGCAATAAAATGCTTGGGCAAGCTCATTCATTTTCCGAGCTTCTCAGGAGAGCTTTCCAAGCTTAATTTTGGACTGCATTTAAAAAATGTTCTGCAAACAAAAACACAGCGCTCTGTGTATAAATCTCTTTTATTTTGCTCACAAGCTGTCAGGTCAGGCCAATAAAAAGAGAGGAAAATGGCCCAGCTCTTGACCCCAGTTGTATGATGCACTAGCCTACAGTGAGGAGCTAAAAAGTTAGCGAATGAGAAACAGAATTGCAGCATCAAGTTTTGATGTGAGGGTGGGTGGCTTATTGCACAACCGCATTTCACAGGTATTTACGTAAAGGTTAACTCAGCGATTGTAAGGTCAAATCGAATGTTTCTACACAGCCTCGGTTCAATAAATGGGAACACAAAGCAGTGCAGACCGCACCACACTAGTGCAGCCTTGGCAATGCGTGTCCCGTGTTGGGGAAGGGTGCCCCCTCAAAATTAGGTATTTTTTCCTGACTCCACCTTTCAAATGAAATGTGTGGATCCATAGGAACATCTGCATAAAGCACGGGACTCCCTATCGGAGAGTAAAAGACGGAACCACGCCTTAACAGAGCGGGCCCAGCATCTCCAGAGGGCCCTTGAGGACTCTGAGCTGAAGGCCTCTGAGCTGGAGAAGCAGAACACAAGCCTAAAGGAGGTAGGTTGGACCACAGAATACTTTTCAAGGATGTTAAAAGCCATTATTTATGGGAGGGGTAGCCAATGTACAGCCAAGACAAGATGCAACCCACCTGACACCTGAGGAATTTCCTCCTTTGCCCCAGTCTCTCCAGACTGCCCCACACCTTCCAGTTCGAACGTTGAATTGAACAACGTAAATTGCGTACATTTTGTGTCATTGTCATTGTCTGCCCCAGTCTGTTTGCCTTGTGTTCCATGTGTTTTGTCCGGTTCCCCAGCCCGTGATATTGCCTGCCTCATGTTGATGGTCTCTACTGGTTTCCCAGTAGAGACCATCTCTGTTTCTGTCCTATGGTCTGTCATGTTCAGTTACATAAGCCCTTATGTTTTTCCTTGTCTTTGTTGGTTCATTGTTGATTGTTTAATGGCATATGTTAGTGGTCCATGTTCCTGACAGTTGTAAAACCGGTCAATAAAAAAACCTGTATCCTGCTCGGTTGTGCACTTGGGTCCGTCCAATCTTCTCACCGTGACACTTTTGACTGTTGAAAACTGTGACTATTATAGTACACTAGTAGTAAAGTAGTAGTGGAATGTACTATAATGGAAGGTTTGGTAAAAAAAACGAGCCGCTTGATTGACATCTCCCGTATTACAGTACGCCTATGTTGGCTTTGTTGCACCTGTTACTCTGAAGTAACACACACTATGATTTGTTTATAACATAGCTCTGCCCGACTGTGTGTTCTGAACATGAAGATTAGAAGTTAGAAGGTGTAGTGATCTCTTAACTAAACCAATAAATTTGTCCACTGGGAAAATAAGCGAATGGGAAAAAGCTTGTTTGGACGTGTGTTCTGTGCTGTAAATAAAACATGTCCAGCCTATCGTTGGATTCTATTATTCATCTGTTTATGTTGTTCTTAATACACAATGTTTGCATTTTTCAACACCTTAGCACGACACACTAACACGGTCAGAAAACTAGGGGTTTTAGAAAATATCTATACGCTCGAGTATCGTTATATTAACTATATACTATATATAGACTATCAATCTTTATTTAATAGTCAACATATGTGTTTATGATGCCAAATCATTGACCATACCATCAGAAAGAGACCGGCTACACATGCTACTGAGCATCAGGGCTAAACGCTAATGTTAGCATTGCCATGATAGTTGTCCTCAAATAAGATTTTGTTTCATCGCAATATATCACCTGCTTACAGGATCGCAATGTATCACAATATATTGAATCGTAACCATTTTATTGTGATACGTATTGTATCTCCAGATTCTTGCCAATACACAGCCCTATACAGAAATCTGCTAGTCGTCCTGTTCCAACACACCTGATTCAATCACCTCCTGGAAGGTTGCTTCAAACACGTCTTCCCTCAATGCTCCACCCTGTGTACAACATAAGAAAAACAGCAACACAATTTGGCTCCAACAGAAGGTTTTCATAGCCTCGTGAGATCAGTTTAATTTTGCCGTGAGAATCAGTCTGGAAAGCCTAGAAATAATTTTGAATGTGTCCGAGTTGAAACCGAACTTTCCAATCAGCTATACGGGCGTCGTTTAGCTATACGGGCGTGGTTTAGGTTTGCCGACAGCGAAAACAACAAGATGGTTCATCCAATCAACTGCCAAGTATTTTTTTGAAGGTACCTGCCATTCACAAACAATTTAAATGTACGGCTTCCCAGATGGACTTGTGACAACAATTCCTCTGGCATGTCAGGTTAAGGTTTTCATGGGCCGTCTACCCATCCAGGTCCTGAAGCAGAGGCATGAAGCGGAGGTCCATGCACAGGGCAGTTCCCAGCAGGAGAAGGAGGAGCTCCGAGACAAGGTGGCCAGCCTCCAGGGCTCCCTGCACACGCTGCAGGTGGAGCGGGCCGAGCTGGGCAGGGCTGTGGCACGTCTGGAGAAAGACAAGGCCACCCTCCGGAAGACACTGGAGAAGGTGAGCTTGTTTTTAAAGGTGAACCTCGTCGATTCGCGTTCATGATCCCACTTTGTGGTTTAAACCGGCATTGCAACAGAAAATTTAATAATAATCTGAGAACATGGCTGCCTAATTCAGATGGTTAACTTCAGTGTTTGGATATGGTATTGTAATGCTTAGAGTCGTCAATAAAAGATAACGGGACAAGAAGGTCGTTAGTAAACTAAGGTTTACGTTTATTGACTAAACAAATATTTGACCGTCTGTATATTCCTTCATACATAAAAGAAATAAAACAGGTACGACTCACACATCACCTTAGAAGACTGCATGTGCGCGACAGCATGCATAACACAGCAGAATATGACAAAGAAAAAGCCACGGCAACCGTAAACAATGTGTCGCAAAGCGTCATGAACCCCCACAAATCAGACTGTTACAGTATGTGAATAAATGTTGGCAATCAAGTCAACAATAGTAGCCTAAAAGTTGATATGACTTGATGAATTTAAGATTAGATAATTATCTAAAATGTGAGTTTTGGAGATTGACATTCGGTGCACATGCTAGGCCTATATACAAAAAAAAGCTTTATTCACCTGGTAAATGTGTGTTTTGATATGTTATGTGAATAAATGTTAATCAATATATTACTTCAAATAAAATATTTTTTTATAGGTCCCCCTTGAAAACGAGATGATCTCAAGGAGTTTTATCCTATTGAATACAAGTTTACAAATATAAAACTTTAAAAAAAACAAAAAAAACTTCTAGCTATATGGCATATATAAAAATATACGCCATATAGCTAGCTAGACGCCATATAGCTAGCTAGACGCAATATAGCTAGCTAGGCGCCACATCGCTAGCGACGTTACAGTAGCCACCTGCAGCAGCTTCCGATCGTGCTCACTGACAGTTAGCTGACGTGATTAGTAGATTAGTGACAAGAGAGAGGTTGGAAAGACCGCCGGTCTAGGAGAACCAAAACATCTAGCTGTAGTGTTACAGGAGCGCCTCCTCCTCCTTACATAGGTGGAGCTGGAGAGGTCGAGGAGGGAGGAGGAGGCGGCTCAGGTGGCCCAGGAGCGGGGGCAGCTGGAGCAGATGCTGCTCAGCGCGGAGCAGGAGCTGGCAGGAGCACAGGACGAGCTGCAGGTACTGCAGGTGAGAGGCCGCCACCGAGCTCTTAAAGGCACAGTCCGCTATTGCAAGCTAAATGTAAGCTAAAGCACTTTTTTGTCAAATTCACCAAATGTCTCCTCGCATTTCGCTAGCTTACCGTTCTCTGTGCGTGCTGATTAAAAGAATCCGGTACTTCTACACAGCCGTGGCTCCGTAAATAGGAACATTAACCAAGTGGTGAACAGTGCTCACATCAACAAAGCTGATTTGCTTCACGATGCGTTTCAATGTGTGGAGCGGCGCTGCGGAGGGATATTGTTTGATTTGAGCTAGAAGTTAGAATGCGTTCTTGAGAATAACTGACCCTGCCTATAAAGACCCCCACCACTTGGGGTCTTGCGAGGTCTCGTTTCAATTTGACGCAGCGAGAATTTGTCTTGAAAGCCAAGAAATCCTATCGACTGAGTAACATCTGAACTGACCAATCAGCGTCATATTGATAGCTAGGGGCGTGATCTAGGTGTGATGACAGCGAAAGCTACTTGAAAACAACAAAGTTATGGTTCATCCAATCATCTGCCAAGTATTTTTTTCAAAGTTCAAACAATTTTGATGGATGGCTCCCCAGATAGACTTGTGTCTAGCAATCTATGTGGCTTATCAGGTTAACCACCCCTCATACTCTCAAGGCTTAAAGGTAGAGTCGGCGGTTGTAAGCTAACACACTTTCTGTCAGATTCAGGAAATTTCTCCTTGCTATCCGCTATTGTAAACGCAACACAATCGACTATCTAGCGACTTTAATCGAGGCTCCAATGAGAACCAACAAAGCTACGGATTTTGGGCTTTGGGGTACTTCTCCCATAGAGTTCTATTGAGGACTCTCTAAGTGGTCTGTCTCCTCTATATAATGTCTCTGGTACTTCTCCCATAGAGTTCTATTGAGGACTCTCTGAGTGGTCTGTCTCTTCTATGAAATGCCCCTAACCTAAGAAAACTGGCCATCACTACGTGAGAAAAGAAATTTTGTTTTTAATCTTGAGCAACACGACACAAACTGTGTCCAGGCCCAGTGCTCCCAGCTGGAGCACGCCAACGCACAGCGCCTCCTGGAGGTGTCTGTCCACCATCGCGAGGAGTTGGACGCGGAGACCAGTCGTCTCAGGGCCTCCCAGCTGCAGGCAGAGGGTGCCCTGGAGGCCCGGGAGAAGGCCCATCGCCAGAGGGTGCGCTGTTTGGAGGAGCAGGTAACGTGCTGCAAACCTGTTGTTCCTCCAGCTTTGTTTTGTGTTTTTTTTTTTTAGCCTGGCTTGAACCAAAGGTGTGTTCAGAATTGGCAAACTGAGGCGAACGTACTTGTCTGCAATGTGTTTGCTTTGAGCATGACATTTTAACATTTTGTGTAAAGAGTTCAACGGTCACCCTTCGCCATCCAGCATCCACATGTGTTCGCCGAGAATCTCCTCAGACCGTTTGCTTGTGTGCGCAAACATTCGGGGTCAAACTCAAGGCAAACAGACACTGTTATACTGTGAATATGTTCGAGAATGTTCGCTATGTTCGACAGTTCTGAATGCACTTTTGGAGGGGCAGGATGTCATGGTATCGGTGGTCCTGGTGTTTGTCTCTTAGTCGGAAGGTCATGGGTTCGAGTACTGTACTTGACCTAGAGTTCTTGTTAAGCGTCCTTGAGAAGACGATGCCTAACCCCTCCTACCTGCCATCTGCAATTGTACCCATCGCATGTCGTTGTGAATAAACTCTTTAGCTAAATTACCTAGTTGTAAATGATTAATGCTTTCAGAATTGGCAAACGTTCATGTACATATTCAAACAGCTCTCTGTGTTCTTTGAGTTTGCCACGAAGTGGCGAACACACATTGACACTGGACAAAGAGTGACCATTTAAATCTCACAATTTTGGGATGTTTTACACAAACGTTCAAAGTAAGCACGTTTGCTATGACCGTTCGCCTTAATTTGTCAATTCTGAATGCACCTCATATGTCCGCCTATGCTTCACTTTGCAATGTCAGTCTGGGAACTCTACATTCAAAACCGTTTGTATTGCGGGTAGCGAGCCACTGACCAGTTACCGTCAAGCAGTTGTTTAGTTCAGTTGGTGCTGACAACAATTGAGTGCAAATCGTGGTTCTAGTTCTGGTTGGATGAAGGTGGTCCAAATCGCCTGCTAATGATTCGGTTTGACACCGGTTTTCAGCGTAGAGTTCCCAGACCGATACAGTGTGTAAAGTGGATCACGTACTCTAGTGACGGAGCTGGGATGGATGGTTGTAATCGTGCTGGCGACTTTTCCTGTGTTCTCGGCATAGGTGCAGACCCTCAAAGCGCAGCTGGATCAGGAAGTGAGGAGACGGCAGGCGTACGTCAGTAAGATGCTGCAGCCTGGTGTGTAAACAGCAGTCCCAGTGTCCAGTGACCTTCTGGAAGCTTCCGAAGAACATTATGCATTTGGCCACATCCAGTTCTTGAAGCGAGCGCACACACACACATGCACACACACTTATGCACACGCAGCCCCAACGACTTGCCTCCACTCATGCACATGTGCTGTGCACTGGATTACATTAATCTGCAGGGAAACTCAGAAACAACAAACAATGAGCGCTCTGTTTACGAATGCGCTGGATATGCCAAATTGTTTTAAGGATTTTCTCCTGCGAGCCACAGTAGACGTTTTTAACAGTGAGAACACTGTGTTAGCCTTTTGGGAAAGAGTGTGATAAAAAAAGTGTCGTTAGTTGGTGCTAATTGCTAAATGAATCAAGTTTTAACCATTAATGTGTATGCTGGTTTTGATTAAATCTATTTAAAATCATGAAATTAGGAAGTTTAGAAAAAGTGAGTTTGCAGTATGCTCTAACTTTTGATTGTTCTGATCAGGCATCTATTATTTCTTTGTGTAATTTCCACTTGATCAGTGACAGCGGCATTACGGAAATTGTGTTTCACAATCATTGTTTTCAATAAATTCTTGTATTGGAGCACGGCCACAATAGACTTTATTTTGCGTCAAAGATGCTGAGAAGTGATAACCAACCAGGTTTATTCAGCTGAGCAAGCAAACATTTGTGCGTGTGTGTGTGTGTGTGTGTGTGTGTACGGGTGGGGGTTAAGAATTCTTAATGTATTTCGATGCTCTGTAAACTGTTGCTGTGAGTCACCGAGTTCTCCCTTGTGCCGTGTGAGCCCCAGAGTTTGCGTTGGGCTGTGAAAAGCCTCTCTGTGGATAATGTGCCGCGGGTGAGAGGTTGACCTTCGACCTCTGTTGCCACTTTTCTTGGCCCTCGTCCAAAATACTCCGCACGCTCCGGCAATCAGAGAGAGAGGTGGGGCCCGTCATTCCATAAATGTTTTAGTGGCAATCGCTGTTTTCATCGACACCCAGCAATAATTTGTGGTTTGTTTGAACCATTGTCGATTAGAAACTCAAAAATATTTGTGTGTGCGCGCCCATTTGTGCGCGTGTTTATACGTACACACACACACAAACACACGCACAGACGTGCATCTCCATTGCGCAACTGCAATCTCACAACACTCTTCCCTTGCTTGCTCTCTTTCAGCGCTATTCTCACGCTTTCGCTGTCCGCGCAGCTCAGCCTCTTGTTTTCATAACAGCGAACATGTGTGTCCTCCGGGCTGTGTAACACGCACTGGTGTGCCTGTGTGACTGCACACAGCCAGTGTGTAGTAAGGGGGAGGGGAGAGGCTTGTCAAACGGTTCCCTTAAAGCAGCCCTTTGATTAACATAGCCGCCGCCCACCGGTTACCTGGTTACCGGCCCCCTCTGCACCCATTGGCTGCTGGACCGGGCGTTGAATATGCAAGGTAGTAGATCCCTGCAGTGGGAAGGTGGGGCCACAACTGAAAGAAGTCCTTTGGCAGGCAGAATAGGGCTTTTATTGAGGATATTTCTAAGCTAGCCATCAGGGACCAAATCGCTTGTTTAAAAAAAAAAAAAAAAAAAAAAGGCTGAATCCTTCGGCTACCCCCCACCCCCCCTCCCACCACTTTTTTTTTCTCTCATTCCTCCCCTCGTTGCAGTTGTGGGAGACGGAGTCCAGAGCTCAATGAGGCACCTAGCAGCGAGCAGAATGCAGGGAATCTACAGCATTCCCCTTTCACTGCAGAAGACAGGCAGACTGGTACACTGCTGACAGGGGCGAGACAGGACTGAGAGACACGCAGAGAGAGGCCTAGAGAGAGAGAGAGAGAGAGGTGGGGAGAGAGAGAGAGACAGAGAGAGAGAGATATATAGAGAAAGAGACTAGAGACGGAGATATATATATATATATATATATATAGAGAGAGGTGGGGAGAGAGAGAGAGGGAGAGAGACGGCTAGAGAGACAGAGATATATAGAGAGAGAGGGGGAGAGAGACTAGAGACGGAGATATAGAGAGAGAGAGAAAGGGAGAGGGAGAGAGAGAAAAAGAGAGGGAGTCAGAGAGAGAGAGAGATACAGAGAGAGAGGGAGAGAGAGAGGGGGTCAGGGAGAGAGAGAGAGAGAGAGAGAAGGGCTTTGCTTTGTGGTGGACCTGCACCATCCCGTCCCGTTCCTCCATCCTGCTGTGTCATCTCCAGGTACCTCTCGTACCCTCCTCCACCTCTTCCTCCTCCTCCACCTCCTCTCAAGGCCGGGGCCGACGAGGACCATGGTGCCCCTACTGCCGCTGCCAGCCTGCGTTTGGACCCTGCTCCTCCTGCTGGATGCGGCGGAGGCCGCGGTCCCACTGGGCGACTTCTACTCGTTCGGCGAGGACGCCGGAGACAAGCGTACCGTTGCCCAGGACGACGGGGGCTCCGGCCGCGTGGAGATATCGGTGGCGTTCCCCTTTTTCGGCGACAGGCATGCCGGGCTGTATGTGAGTAGGAGTGGGGGGGGGGGGTGTTCATTCATGCGTGGCCAGCTGGCTTTATAGGGCTGTGCGAGCGTAGATGTGTGTCTGTGTGCTTATCCGTGTGTGTGTGTTTGGGTCTTTGGCAAACGGCACGAAAAACTGATATGGTGCTGAACTTTTTATACCCAAGCCTATTATTACAATACCGGTGTGTGTGTGTGTCTGCATGTGCGTGCGTGCACACTCCTGTGTGCTGTGGAATATCATATTTAACCCCCATGACTTGAACCGTAATCCTCCTCATCTGCTCTCCTGGCACTTTGATGGCACTCTCATGCGCAGAGAGAGCGATAGGTACAGCATTAGCTAGAGCGAGACTAGCTTCTCCATAGCGAACCCACAAAGCAAATGACAGTTGGTGTGCACGGACTGTTGGTAGAGCATCTGTGAGCAGTTCTGGTTTAGAGTTGGTGGGGTAAAGGGACTGTGGGGGG
>JAODUK010044108.1:0-20233 GCA_027564635.1 Typhlichthys eigenmanni
GGCATCGACTGGATTTCTATATTATCAATAATGTAGTTATCCGATTAATCGAAGTGATAATCGATTAATCGAAAAAAATAATCGATAGATTAATCGACAAAAAAAATAATCGTTTGGTACAGCACTAGTCTGATGTAATCTGGGAGAGAGAGAGAGATCGTTCCCTAGTTCCACTGTGTGTCTGTAACCATATCGGTCACTGGAGGGCAGCCTAAGATAGTGCTAACAGCAGAACAGCGTGGAGCATTCTTTGTACGACAACACTGTCCCAGGCCCAGCTAAAGCTGCTGCCAGAGACTTGAGATGATTTTGAATAGGGGAGAACTCTCACGCAGAGGCTCTAGAGGGCTAAACCCCTTGACCTGTTATTACTGGGTAAGGAATGGCTTTCCCCCGCGTTGCTTGGTAACACGGGGCTAGGCTATTACAAAAGGCACGTTTATTTATCTTTTCACTGACGTTTTCTTGCCTCCGGCATTGTCTTGCCACTGTTTCTCCCTCGTCTTTATCTCTGCCCCGTGCCTCCTTTCCTCTGCCTCCCACTCGCACTCATTCGGTATTGATTTTCCTCAAGTGTCATGTAAGCACAGTGTTTCCCAGGACAGCAGAGGTCTCAGCCTTTAGGGTTGCTTGTTCCTGCCACCCCGCCACCTTGTCTACAGCGGACGAGAAGCCATACAAGAGGGGAGAAATCACTTTGGCCTGAATACGCTTGGGGTCGAAATGGCTGTAGCGTTGTTTTGTTGTACAACATGCGTTGCGAGTTAGTGGTCTTCCATGCGCTCTGCCTACTAGCGGTGGCAGGCTACAGGGTGGTTGCCGGTGATTAAACACCATTTCAAAGCTCATTTAATTTTCTGGACAAGGGTCTGAAACTGGTTTACAGCTGATAGTGGACAGATGTTACTGTTCTCGTTTTCTCTCTCTCTCTCTTCCTCCCCCGCCCCCCCCAATCCACCTTGATATCAAGGCCACGAAATCTAGAGCCGTTCTACTTTTAGCAACCTAGTTATCGCCACTTTAAAATAAAGTGATGACGTGATTATGATGTCTACGTATTCTGTGCCAGGATTCTGAAGTGATATGCAGTCAGCCAGGAATATGCACTTTGCGCTGAACGTATCTAAACGTGTTTACCTTTGTGTGTTCTTCTGCAGTGTAAGTATGACTTCTGCTGGATCTGTCTGGAAGAGTGGAAGAAGCACAGCTCATCTACGGGGGGCTACTACCGCTGCACCCGCTACGAAGTCATCCAGCAGGTGGAGGAGCAGTCCAAAGAGATGACTGTGGAGGTACACACACACACACACACACACACACACACACTCCTATTCTAACCGCAGGCTCTTAAGTGTGTAAACACACTGTGTGGCGGTGTGTCTGCTAGATGCACATGCAGTAAATAGCAGAACAATCCATGAGAATGACACTCTCATGCAAGCACTGTTTGTGTGTAAAATACACTGCTATAGTGTTTGCACGAATGCACACACGCAGACAACTGTTATCCACAATAGATTCCACCCACCACATTGAAAGGTGGATTGAAGGATCAGAGGCTTGCCGTAGCAGTTCCACACACTAGCAGAAGTTCTAAGGCGTCATTGTTTATCTGACCTGTGGCGAAACTCTCCTGCTTTAACCCTGCTCGACTGCAGTACCGGCTCCAACAGGGAAAAGACCCTATTGGACGTCATCCACTCTGACTTCTGCTGGGGTTTTTTTTTTTTTGGTGTGCTTATTTGTTTTTTTCTCTTTGGTTTGTTTTTCCGCAGGCAGAGAAGAAACACAAGAGCTTTCAGGAACTCGACCGCTTTATGCACTACTACACGCGCTTCAAGAACCATGAGCACAGCTATCAGGTAAACAAGAAGCTCTTTGCCTTGAAATAATGCTGCTTTACCAACGGTAGTTTAATGTGGGGTGCTCAGAGAATTGTGTATGCCCCAACCAATGCCCCAACCAATATACATCTGTCCACAGTATTTAGAACTAGGCCATGATTATGCTCATCTACCAGTCCCAAGTTAAATTAGGGCCCTATTATGGTTTCCTTTGTTTTTATAGCTTTTTGTGTATGTAAACAGCCTGCAGTTACAAAGCTCCACAGAAAACTAAAATGTTCTCAGCTGCTTCTTTGAATTCCAGCCTTTTCCTTTATTACATGGTGATGCAATCATGTAATACAATCCTTACCGCTCGCCTACTGGTTGGCATTGTGGCTCAGTTTCCACAAGTGCACCTGAATAAGAAACACAAATCTACAGTTTAGTCAGTCAGTGGTCAAACTGATGTAACCATGATGAAGATCTGAAAACTAAGATATGAGCTACAAAATAAAAACACACCACTCTGAAAGGCCTTGCTCTAATCTCTTACGATGGTGGATCAGGTCTATCAGCTTGTTTTGACTTTCCTAATTTGACTCAAACTGATAAGACAGAAGCAACACCATTGTTACAATAGCAATGATAACAATGGTTATTTACAGCTGCTCAGGAGAGAAGGGTCTGTCTGCGGACTGCAAGACAAGGGCGCGGAACCGCTCTGTTGGTGGACCAATGAGAACCGAGTGGGCGACTAGACTAATGGGCTCTTGATGAGCCCAGTGTGAGACACAGGAGCGCTAACATAGCTTTCATGCAGAGGGCGAAAATACATATATTGTATGTGAAGGATTGAAGCATGTAAATGTTTTAGACTAGACCCCTAAAGTAAAATGTACAGTGCAAATGGGTGTAATGTGTGAAAATGGGCCCCTTTACTGGCAATGCTTATATGCTTGGGTTTATTGACAACACTCAGTTAATGTACCAGTACCAAAACAATGAACATTGATAAATCACAACTCACTTCCTTATTTAGCACATTGCATTCATTGTGTTCCAAATCCTTTTATTTATTTGTTTTTTTTGCATTCTAAATGGATTCCGTCTTCCTCACAATAGCTGGAACAGCGCCTGCTGAAAACAGCCAAAGACAAGATGGAGCAGCTCAGCCAGGCTCTGAGCACAAGTGAGTCCGCTTTATAACAATGTCAGTATACGTCTCAATCTAGTTATGAACTGTGGGATGCAGGCTGCTTTTGAGAGAGAGAGTGAGCAGGCAGGTGTGTCCTAATAGTGTATTCACCTCACAAATTATGTAGTTATTATTCACCAGTCACTTACAATCAGGCTGCATTTAGATGAAAGTGCTATTAATCTTTCAGGGGAAAATATACTTTTTTAAATGTACTATATTAACACTCATATTAACATTCTTGCATAGCCAGAAATGTCTCAGAAATATAGTCCTCACTTGTTAAGTCTCCAACACTATTTTGTATATACCTAATAGGTGAATTAATATAGTTATGTATTTTTTCGGGGTGCTTTGCAATACCATGGCAACATATTTCATGGACACAAAATGTACGTCCCCATATAAGCGATTTCGCAGGCATCTTTTAACTTTCAGTTATAGTTCACAAAGCATAGCTCAATGCCAAGATCCTCCCCTCTAGGCAAGGCACTTGTGATGTAATTTAAAAGAACAGGATGTATGATGCACTTAACACTTTAAACCTGCTCTTTGAAATGCTAAGTGATGTTCCCCCATTTTAGTTGCCGCTCGTTCATCCCTTTTTGAACTGATTTGCTCAGATGTGAAGCCTGTTGGGGATGGACCTCAAATGAGTTTGAGACGGGCATTCGTTTTGATTGTCACTCATCCCTCTCTCTCTCTCGCAGGGGAAGGAGGCCCACCTGACACTACATTCATTGAAGACGCCGTCTTGGAGCTCCTAAAAACTCGCCGCATCCTCAAGTGTTCTTACCCTTACGGGTTTTTTTTGGAACCCAAAAGCACAAAGAAGGAGATCTATGAACTCATGCAGGTTTGGTTCCTTCTAAAAAGTCTAATATTACATTTTCCAAATTGTATAGTGGATATTGGTTAGGTTGGTTGACTCTCACCCGAAAGGTTGTCGGTTCGATCCACAACCAGACTGGTCTAACTTTAATCATGCTGTCGCAAGATACCCAATCCTTACTTTCTGTTGTTTTTGTTGTTTTTTTTATTTATAATAAATTAACGTCATTTTGGACAGACTTTTTCTCCTTTCGAACCGAGCATTTCAGTGTAGTGCTGGGGCGATTCGTCAACGTATCCGACGTCACCAGTTACATAAATAAGTCGATTTGCCTAACTGTATAGAGTCGGATCTGAAAAACGATGACTATGAGAGGCAGCAATGCACTGTGACTGCGCCCAGTCTACCCAAAATCAAAAGACCACGACGATTGTGTGTGTGTATCCTACCTGCCCTGATGTGTGCAATAGGGCTGCACGATTAACCGCATTGCGGTCGTTTAGGCCCCCCTGCCTTGAGAAGTGCAACATGTTTTAGAAACCACCACAACCGGGGCTCAACCGCAGTAGAGCTGTTTATTTACCTTGCATTGCGTGAAGCTGGCTCGTTGCCTGTCTATTTTTGTCTCCTTAACGGCTTGGTTAAGATTTCCATTTTCGGGCAGATGGACAACTCCATGTTTTCCTCGTTGACTCAGTTACATACAATTATTTAGAAAATGTATGCAAACTAGCACGCAGAGGCTGACTTGATGCAAAAGAAAAAAATAATGTTTGTTTTATTTTTAGATCAGCTAATGTGTAAAACATGGTTGAACTGCCTATCCTGAGAACACGTAGATTTCCCGAATGACCCGTCGAAGTTATGACCGCTAAGTCTGTGGCACCATGCAAAAAATATAAGAAAACATAATAGCCTGGGTTCAATTGGCCGTGTTTGCTTTAAACACAGCCTTAATCAAATACCTGTTTTACTTGAGCGATCCAAAACCCAAAAGGGGCAAGGTTTGGAAAACAGAAAAAAACTAAAAAAAAGTTGATCTATGTCTAAAGTGCTCTGGTAAAGCCAAAATACAGTTTGTAGCATTTGTTTTTTGTATCATTTAGGGACCTATTCAATTGTTCCTAAATCCCAATTTAGTAGCATATAGATTAAAGTTTGATGGGCTGGCAGAAAATCCTTAGATTTAGTATTTTGTATAAATGTAAGCTACATCATTTTGAGACTTTATATAATTCTATTGAATTTCTTATAATAGCCTACATATTTCTGTAGGCCTATTACTTATGTACTTATTACTTGGCTTGACTTGCTAATTGGCTAAGTGGTTTGATATGACCTTCTACCACTACATGTCACACTAGGCCACCATGCAGCATCAATTATCTTCTTAAGAAATACAGTAGGTACTCCTCTAGCCTATATAGTTAGCCTAGTGAGATCATAATGATCTTGCAAGCTTCAGTTTGACTGCCATGAGACTCTGGAGAGAGTCTGGAGAGGCTTCAAATAATGGCGTCTGTGACCAACTTACCATTCAGTGTTTACTAATAGCTACGGGCGTTATGTAGGTGACAGCAAAAGCTACTTGAAAACCACAATGACAGATGGTTCATCCAATCAACTTCTGGGAATTTTTTTAAAAGTTAAAACAGTTTTGATGGACTGTTTCCCAGATGGACTTGTGTCTATAAATCCATGTGGCATGTCAGGTTACTATATTGTATATTTACAGCCAGTATTTAATACAATAGTACAGAGCACTTTATAGCATTGATAACAAAGGGAACAGAATTATGAGAGCTGCTTACTATATCGCAATTGCAATATTTGCCAAACTAATCGCAATTATACTTTTCGATCCGTTGAACCGTTGATGCCTAAGCACTGCATGCTACAACACCGGAGGACACTTCCTCTTCCGTCTCGTGCATTTATAGACTATTTATAAGCAATACAGCCTACTTATCAAACATTTTGCTTGGCTTTTCCCTCCCGCTGGTCCCTTGCTAGATCTGACAGGCCTACTGTATAATTACTCACCTTTGTGTTGTCATAGAGGTCTGATTCTAATCTACAGTATAACTGAACTGTCTTTAAACAGCCTAACACGAGTATGTGTAGTAGGTCTATGTGCTTGGATGTGTGCTAGTGTTGGTCTACTGACGTTTGATTAAGACTTCAAGTTAGTTTTTCCTGTTAGAAACACATGTTATTCTAAGACTGGTGGGAGAGGGAGAATGAGAGGAGAAGGGGAGAGAGATCATCACACATGTGCTTTGGTGCATGTTAGATTTGATTTAGAATGCACTAGTTTTAGTTATTCCTGTTAAAATTAGTGTTACTCAAAATGTACACATTTTACTGTAAGATGATTGCGT
This sequence comes from Typhlichthys eigenmanni, assembly GCA_027564635.1. Classification (NCBI taxonomy): domain Eukaryota; kingdom Metazoa; phylum Chordata; class Actinopteri; order Percopsiformes; family Amblyopsidae; genus Typhlichthys; species Typhlichthys eigenmanni. The sequence continues at coordinate 6,235 of JAODUK010044108.1, forward strand.
TGATTGCTAAGCTTGAGGCTGCACAATGTATTGATAATTCTTCCTGAAATTGATTAGAATTGTACTTTTATTTTGTAGTTTGCTAAATGTAGAATGCACTTAATTCCTTTTGCTTAACATGAAGTTATTGCAGATTTTATGTTAAAGATTGTTAGAGATTTTATGTAAAATCTAAAACCAGTTATTAAAGGTGTAGTTGGTGATTGTAAGCTAATACAGTAGGTAAAGTTAAGCAAATATCTCCTCATGGTCTGCTAGCTGCCCATTCTCTGTGCATGCTGAAAACAATCTAGTTAATTTCTATACTGCACTGGCTTTATAATAAGGAACACAAACTAAGTGTTGCAGACAGCATGTCACTGTTACCAATGTGGGCATCAGAGCTTTTGAGCCAGCAATAATTGTTAGATGGTTTGCCAAAATAAGAAAAATGTGCCCAAAAATCATTAGGTACAGCACTATTTCAGTGCCAACTGAAATAGAATGTTTTAAGAAAACATGCTTTTTTTTCAAAAAGGAACAGAAAGGAATTTTATCTAATTTATGGTTTACAGAATTTGTGTTTTCATTAGTCTAGCCATTTTGGGTCCCTTTACACAACACTGACCACACATCTGGAGAAACCGGAAAGTTACTTTCTGTGCAAATAATGCTTTTGTTTGTGTTCCTTGTGCACCTCACCTTACATGCACTTTTGCTGGACTTTTAGAATAATCCATAGTATTACAAATGAGCATTTTAGGAAGGGGGTACTGTTCTTCTACTCTTCAGACAGACCTGGAGATGGTGACTGAGGACCTAGCACAAAAGGTAAACCGGCCATACCTGCGGACTCCGCGCCATAAAATCATCCGTGCTGCATGTCTCGTCGAGCAGAAGAGACAGGAGTTTCTGGCCTCAGTAGCCCGTGGAGTGGCTCCCAATGATTCCCCCGACGCTCCTAGACGCAGGTAAAACTCACACAAGGCTATGGTATTGCTCTGTGGTCCGCCACTGCGGCGGATCACACATTGAAATGCATTATGGAGCAAAGTGTAGTGCTACGGCTTTGTTGATACGAGCAGTGTTTGCTGATTTGTTTATGTTCCCATTTACGGAGCAAGGGCTGTGTAGAAGTATAATATCTAATTTTTTCAACACGCACAGAGAATGATAAGATAGCAATATGCAAGGAGATATCTGTTGAATTTTACAGGAAGCGCATTAGCTTACATTTAGCTTGCAATAGCTGACTTTACCTTTAATTCAAAGTACTAGACTCTTTTGAGATTTTGTTGGCAGTTGTACTAACCACTTAATTGCTCTCTCAACTTTCAGCTTTGCTGGCGGAACATGGGACTGGGAATATTTAGGTTTTGCATCACCAGAGGTAATAGCTCTCCATATGTATATTTATGTAATTATTATATTTATTATTGTATACGTTTGAGCTTTTATCTAAATTACTTTTCAAAAATGTGTCAGACAGCTTTGCATTTCAAAGGAACATATTTAATTGAGCAAGGCATACTCTACAAAGATATGGCACATCTTCAAAAGAACAATATCAACCTTAGATTCAGGGGGATGTCTCTTTCTCCCTGCAGTACTGCAGTTACAAAGACTCTGTCCAATATCACAGGGTTTTACCTGTGAGAAACTGCTTATGCATACGTATTTCCATTGGGAGGTCCACTATGACTGAAGTTAGCAGATGCAGTCTAACATGTAGTCACATTTAGATATTCCCAGAATAAAGAGCACATGTCTCTTAGCTACAGTAATTAATGGGAACAGTAGACTAATGATCAAAGCCTGGTGTCTGTGGCTCAGTGGCTCCGCTACAGATGGTTCTCTCCATGTCTGTTACAATGCCTGCAGATTGCTTCATAGCGGACTATATTTAGAGCTGTGGAAACATAAAAGGCAGAGTTTGGTTGACAGGCTTTTGACGACACGTTTTGCCTCGATGATTTTGAAGTGTGCACTATTATTGAAGTGAATCCAGAATTGACATCAGCTATATCTATTAATTTAATTTAGTTGTTGTTATTAACATGTATGATTTTTCAGTGAACACTACAGGTTTGCACGTTTATCCATGACACATGCAATAATATTTAGGGTTGCCCCAAAACTATGTTGCGTTTACAATGACTTGGTAACTTTGCTGTGTCACTGTCAAAATTAGAGATAAATGAGACCATCTACAACTAAGATATTCTCATGTGTATGCTGTAGGGGTCGCAGTTGGATTGTGTAGATTACTGGAGTTATGCAACTTTCCATTTTGAACATCCTCTGTATCAGAATTCTGTCTTGTGTATGATTCCATTTTTACCTGCATTGTCTTTCAGTCTGACTCTATGAATGACCCAGTATGTATTTTTTTTCTCTGCATCAATTAAACACAGTTGTTTGTGCTATTGCTATTTAATATATGTATTATTTAAAAAATAATATATATTTAATCACGCACATACACCTCCACACACACTGGCTCCAATGAGCGTTTGATTGACACAAATGCAGTAATAGTTGCTGATATACACAACCAGCGCAGCATAGCCTTAGAACATTCTAATTGATTCTACATCAGTTAAAGTCCCTAGAGTGAGCGTGTGCCAGAAACATGAAGGTAGAGGGAGGTTATTCGTCATAATAATGGAAGCGGTGGCTATATTGACTCACCACTTCATATGCAAAGAGCATAGTGCAGAACATAGAATGGCTTTTGGGCTAATGGGTGTGGTGGGGCTGAGAGTCAGCATTATTATGCACACACTATTTTTTGAGGCAAAGTGTTTCAGTTTTTTAATTTTAAGTTGTTAATCATTTTGGAGAGGAAGGGGGGGGGGGGAGAGAGACTTTCTGCCATAATACAGACACTTTTACCTTTTGATGTATTCGTTAGGTGTCTGCGCTAGACACACACGCATACACACACACACACGCACCCCAGGTCTTTTAAACATTCGGACCCCGATTCCCCAGTTTTCTAATTCTCTGCCTGTGCGTGTGCTGTTTGACTTCACTCTAATGACTGAAGGCTTGGTGGTAGCGGGGCCAAGCAGGGGTTGTCTCTAGGTGCTGATCTACTGCTCCAATAGACTACTTCTACTGTACTGTATGCTACTGTACACGATGATGCACTACCTTTATCGCATTAACCTTGCATGCATTAGACAAATCAGACCCTTGCCATGAATCAGCGATCACTGGATCAGCATCAATTGGCAACCTGATATGATTCTGAGTGGTCTCTCTGTGGCATGTGTGTACCGGTAGGCCGTCATGGCTGCATGATGGAAGCATCTGTTATTAAACACTAACAGTGTGGTGCTCTATGAACCTCCTCTCTGTACTGATGTGTGTCTTATGTTGGCAGGAATATGCAGAGTTCCAGTACAGACGGCGGCATAGACAGAGGCGGAGAGGCGATATGTCCAGTCTCCGTAGCAACACTCCTGACCCCGATGACCCCAGCGAAAGCACTTTAGGTACCACACTCGTCTAGTGCACACAGTATTTTACACATATCTCATATCTCGTCTAATCTCCTGTACTGCATTAAACACAGAGACTCCTGCCAGTAAATCTAACTCCTGTGGATCACAATTCATTAACCTTGCATTAGGTCACTAACCTACTATTCCACTGAAAGCATGTTGCTGTAGCAACGGCTTTATTCTTAATTCAATATTGTTTGTCTAAAAAAAAAAAAAGTTGTTATTGTTCATAATATCTAGAAAACTATATTCTCCTCTGGGGTGGGCTTTACACATCAGGCACTGACTTCACTGACTGGTGTCTTACCGCATTTATAGGAAGCACACAAGGTAATTGTATTATGTTATTTAGCAAAAAGGCTCATGAATACCTGTTAGTTGAATATTCATGGTATCGGGTATGATTGTACCACATGTTTTACCTAAGATTAAAACAGAAAAGCATAATCAGAGCAATAAACCTCCCCTACACCCTTAAATTGCTGTGGAATGAAGGGTGAGTAGGGTTTCTCCATTTTGATGCAATCTAATGGACTGTGGTTATATATTGATTGGGTGGGGGGGATAAGCTTGTCATATGGCATTATTGCATTTAAATGCAATGTTAAAAAATGCCTTGCATCAGATAGCAACATTGTCAATTAATAGCTTCACTAAAAGGATGAGACCACAGAAGGAGATGATTGGTTCAAAGCCTCCATTGCTCTTAGTGTGCCGCCAGTATTCAGTATTTCATTAAATGTTACAGTGATGGTTTGACTGTGGGCCTTTTTGTTTTCTCCCCTTCAAAGACACACAAGATGTAGGAGGACGCCACAGACAAGGTCTGATGGTAAGGTCAACTCAACATTCACTCAGTTAATAATGTCTGCACTAAACACAGTGCTGAACCATAGTATAGAACGCATAGAGCCACACACTTGTATATGCTCAATCACAACTTGTGACTGTTCAACCTTGGCCATCTGACCCCCTTCACGTGTGTGTGTGTGTGTGTACAACAATGACGAAATTACACTTTTCTGCAATGTAAAGAAAAGTGTAATTTCTTCATTGTTGTCACATGAAAAGATATGCTCACATATTAGCAAATATGTGAGGGGTGTACTCACTTTTGTGAGATACTGTATATAAATAAATAAAAATGTTGTTTGTAATCAATAAATGCACATATTTACATTTAAAATATAATTAATAGGGTATATATATATTTATGCTAACTTCCGGGAACTACTTTGAGGCTCCACGATGCGCCATTGCTGTGAAAAAATGGTCCATTGGAGTGAACATGAGTGAGATGGAGCGACTCTCTTCTTTACATGGCTCTGGTTGGAATTTATGATTTGTACAACAGATGACGAGATTATTTTTCCCGCATTTTGACTTTTTAATTTAACTGCGTAACAAGTGTCTCCCATTTAGAGGGACGATTGGTCAATTTTATCGTAATTTGAAATTAGTCTCTTGTTGAATTAATATTACGATGCCGTCTGTAAATGTATAGAGTCTATACATTGACAGATATTTCTGTGATTGGTGGTCACTCTATAGTATAGAGTGACCACCAATAACAGCTGCATTGCAACTGAGTGTTTCATTTAACCCTTCATAATAGACCGGTTTGAAGGGTTATATTTGGTCAAACCTTATGTTTACATTTAAATAATGACCTTATAAAATTAATAATAAATAGGGTATTCTTTTTTAGAATATCTTAGATCCTCTCTGAGGGCCTATAGGTCCCTGACGGTTCCCTTCGGTACTCTGGTATTTAATTTAGCCCGTTTCCGATATGCCATAACCTTTGCATTAAGACCAGATTTCTGTCAGTGTTTTTGTTCATGCCACTTCTCAAATGTAGCTGCCACACTTTCAGTGTGAACTTGATATTAGGAATTGCAAGTGTTTGGGCTGACTTGGCACTCGTTGACAATAGAACCTTGCTCTATGACGTGACTGTTGCATTTGAATGGTGGGCCTCAGCTGGAGAAATTAAATTAAGGTTGTTTTTTTCCAATTCTGTGAGCAGCACGTTTTAAATACCTTGGCATAGTGTTTTCTGTGTTATGCCTTGGAGGCTTTTCCTTTCCGACTTAATGAGATGCCTCTGAACGCCATTCGGTGAGCTACCCATTAGCACTATTTCCCTAGGCATTCTGGTGATAAGCAAAGTAGAAGCATTACACTTGTCAGAATGGCTTTTGGTGCAGACTAAATCAAGTGCAAATGGGATATTAGCTTTTTATTCAACAGTGAATCAGATATTTCTTATGTTTTCCTTTTTTTTTCTCTCTCTCTCTCTCTCTCTCTCAGGGCCTTGGTTCGTTAGAAGATGAAGATCCTAACATCCTATGGGCCATTCAGCTGTCGCTCCAGGACGCAGGCCTGGACAGGGGCGGAGCCAACTGCGAGATCCTGGCCAATGAGTCGTCCCTGGGTGCTATCGGTACCTCTCTGCCCACTAGGCTGGAACAGAGCAGCCCGGGTGTGGCGGTCCCCCCCAGAGCCTCCCTAAGCAGCTCAGAGCTGCTGGAGCTCGGGCAGAGCTTGGTCAAGCTGGGCACTGCAAGCCTCACCAGCCACCACCAGCCCCACGGCGGGGCCGCTGTGCCAACACCGCCAGCTTCATGCGGCAGCGGCTCGCCGGCCGGCCTCTTCTCTTTCCCCAGTGAGGTGGACTTGGTGGCGGGCAGCAGCCAGGAGCCCTCTTCCTGCTCCTCCTCCACAGCTGCTGCCGTGGCTAACGCTAACCTGCTGGGCAACATCATGGCCTGGTTCCACGACATGAACCCCCAGAGCGCCGGCGGCGTCACGCTGGTGCCCTCCCTCTCCTCCGACACGGACGCAGACGGCGACCTGGCGCCCCCGGCCAGGGAAGCCTTCCCGGAGGAGCAGGACCCCAAGCCTCGTGGCCCGAGGCCCGAGTGCCCCCGCAGACGGCCAGAGGCAGTGGAAGGGGAGGAAGAGGTGGGTGTGGTGGCAGCGGCGGCACAGAGACCCACCCAGTTAGACCTGGTGGGGCTCGGGGGGGTGGCGCCCCAGCCTTACGCCACAGACACGGCTGGGGGGCGGGCGGACGGGGGCGGGGCAAAGGCGTGCCGGGTGGACACGCCGTGCTGTAACTCCGTGTCCGACCAGCTGCCCAGCAGCTCGTCCTCCGAGTGGGAGGAGCAGGTGCACTTGGTGTGAGCGGATTGGTTGCCGGGGGAAATGGGGATGTGCATTTTCTTAGATGTGAACATGCCATTTCCTTATATTGAGGTGTAACAGAAAGTGAATTACAAGCTATACTGTTACCTTAAATGGATAATGCACACACACAAGTATGAACAGGTAGCTAAAATGGGTTAGGCAATGTAGAAAAATGTAGCCATATATCCCTAGGTCTATCGCATTTTAAAATAAATATATACAGTATCTCATCACACCCCACCCCGAAACCCCTTTACTGGAGTAAAAGCCTACTGTATTTGTGTAGATGTAGTTTCAGGGAGGTTTTACCATGTTGTACAGTTTGAACTGTCAAAAAAATAAACGTACCGACTATTAAAAGCACAGTTTATCTCAAGTTGTTCAAAACCAGCTTTACCAGCTCATAATGTGAATGACATCATACATGTATTTAAGTCTAGGCTCTTTCTGGAAGAATGTAATTTTACAAGGTGGTATTGTCAAGTGTTCTAAATGTATAGTGCAAATGCATATGTACTTCATTGACAACATGTACATCTAAATTAATCCAAAAGTAGTGTGTCAGATCAAAAAAAGAAAAAGGTTGGCGGGGGGGTGGCGGCTGAATGGAATGTATGTAGGCAGGCCTAAATTAAGATCCTGTCCTGCCTTTGGTCAGAAAATGTATGGTAGGCTTAAAAAAAAAAAAAACTCTACTTTAATTTACACATAATACAATTAAATAGTATACAGCCATGTAGTATATATTTGGCGTAGAGCAGTATATCTTATGTGGAGATCAATTTTGAGTATACAGTATCTAAAAGATAAGACTAAGACTAATAATGCTAGTGTGTTTCTGTCTCTAAAACGAAATAACAGGAAGGACTCGTAGACCTCACTTATTAGGTCTACGTCACTGTCATTTGGCTTGGGGTTCCTTTGAAAATGAAAGTTAGGCTGACAGATGTTTGTGTGTGTGTGCGTATGGGGGGGGAGGGGGGATCATTCTTTTTTGCACCTGAAAGAGGCTGGTTCTCTACGCAATTCTTTAGTGCCTTCATGTGAAACTAATAGTTTTTTCGTCCACTGGACACAATATTTTTCCTAAGTGCATATTTAACAGTATTTACTAAAGGTGTGTACAAAAAACAAACGAAACAAAAAGAAATACACCAGTTACCTTAAAGTGATTTTCCCTCACATTGTTTGTTTATACTGTGATAGTCTGAATGTGACCTTCTAAAATTAATATAATATGTGTGTGTGTGTGTGTGTGTGCCCGCGTGTGTGTGTGTGTGTGCGTGCGTGCCCGCCCGCGTGTGTGTGTAAATATTTTTTGTTTCCCTTTTATGGTCTAATATGAGATTATAGGGTTGTTTTTTAGTAAGCGTTAATATATATAACAGATTTTATGATTGTAACTTTTTGTATCCCATCATATAATGAATGATTGAAAAATGTAAAATTGGCTTGTCTTTGGGTTGGAAACGGATTTGTGATTTTTTTTTGGAAAGAGTTGACGTACTGTATTTACCGTGTATCTTAACTGACAACACTACAATGGAAGTCATTATAATGTTAAGTAACTTGTTTTGTTGACATGAAATGTGTTTTCGACCGTGAATAAACATTTATATTCCAAATGTTTGATGTTTGAAAGTTTAACGCTAGTATTTCATTGTCAAGATTCAAAAACTGTTAAGGCTGTAAATTCAAATTTTAGAAGACAGACAGTAAATATGGTCCTATATGTATTGGAAATGCTGAAGTTGTTTAACTGAGTGCCATATGGTTAATACATTGTTCTACAAGCAAGGGAGTTTAGCAGATGACATGAAACTGTTTTCTCATTGGCCTGTAACATAATGTAGTGCATAAAATGGATACAAATCTATATGGATCTTGTATTTTATTTTTATTTTTCAGTGTCTGGATGATTTATTTGAAAATGGCAAATATTTTGTATCAAGATTTTCTATTTGTAAAGCAACTACCGTAATCCTTGAAATGCTATTTGCACTTTCATAGTCTATACTTGATACTGTACATTCCCTCTTTATATGAAAGAATGTTTGTGTGATGATGCCAATAAACTATGAATTGAGATTGACATTTTTATTTGTTATATTGAAACTGGTCTCTCAGCTCTAATATTAAGCATGCATTTAGGCTGCAGCTGTTTATTTAGCAGGGAAAACAAATTGAACCTCTGAATGAAGCATATTTTATGTTTTCCAATTTTATATATCTATCTGTATTTGATTATAGTAAAGGTAAACTATTGAGGTGTATAGCTTTAAAAGATTTGTATGTGAAAAGTCACAAACAACACTTTATAGTTATTGTATTTATTCATAATTTATACATTTTGCCAAACAATGTGTCTGGCAACTCCTCCATTCTACCTTGATTTGTAATCTTCAACAATGTAATATGATTGTTAAACATGAATATTTTGTCAATATAAAAATAGTTAATTATGCATATTTAATTTAAAGTGTGATTTAGTGATTTATGGAAGGCAGTGGTGTTGCTTTGTTGCAGACTGATTCTTCTGTGGTTGCAGTATCAGTGACTGAGCCCAATGAGCTGTAGTAGCATCAGGAACAGAGAAACAATATCCAGATAAAGGTTGAGAGCAGCAAACACGTACTCCTCAGGAGAGACTGTGTACTTCCTATGTTTCCCACCCAGGATAAGCTGGGTGTCCATCACCAAGTACTGGAGAGAGGGAGAGAGAGAGGGAGAGAGAGAGAATGTACTGTATATGCAACAGTGACTAGTGTCAACTTACCCAGGCATTCAACATTCCTTAAGTGAGATACGTGATTTACAAGAAGAGTATCATATTAGCAGTATCTTCACAATCACTTGTCACTGTGTGCACGTGTGCATGCACATTAGCTGTGCATACAGTATAAACTACTGTAAAAGTAAAGTACTGTGGGCCTACGGGAAGGTAGGTAATCATTTAGATATGTGTAGTAACTTTGTCCAGGCAGATGAAGAGGTCACAACATTGCTCTTAATTGCACAACAGAGGGGTAGCTGTGAGAATTAAGTCACTGCTAAGCAGTGTCTAATTGAAATGAAGTGGTGCTATAAGGATATTCTAGGTCCTTTCTTAAAACTAACCACTGACAGGCAGCAGAGGCAAGTAGTATAGCCGTGATAGTTTTTTCTTTATTTTTTTTCTTTAGTTTGGTTTATTACAAGACTACTTTTATGGTGCTTTCTTGGAAAACGGTTTCAGTGTACTTACAATGGAGAATATCAAGGTTCCCAGACAGGCGTAAACAATGTAAACGTACTGTTGAAAAACAGAAGTTAGCGATGGATTTTCCAGTGAATAACAGAATATATATGAACAAAATATATTATTAACAATATATAACACCTGATTTCATGAAGTCCTAGTAAAATAATTGTGTACATGTGACCAGAAATATTATGTTAATGTAATACTAAAAAAATAGGGTGGTGTACTAAATATTCTGTAGGCTATATACAATAACAATGTAAAATCAATTAACTGCCCTATGGTGTTCATAAATTCACATCAATGATGGTGAACAAGAACATTAGGCGATACATTAGGCCATGATTAGTGAACACACAAGGGGTTTCACAGTGCAGTGTTAACTGTATCCTGTATTCATGTCCAGCAGTTGTCACAGGCACAATGCCACCTCCTTCCATGGCACATTGTTACAGTAATATGTGTTCATTGCAAAAATAAACAACAACAAAAACTGGCCCATTGATTTACCTTGGATCGCATTATCACACATAGCAAGGCAAAGGATATGAGTGTCCAGCCAAACACCCAGAGGCACCCACTAGCCATGGTGAAGTCCCACTGTAAAACAGGAAGGGAAACAAATTGATTTCTGGTAATAGTGGGGGGGCTGGATTATTATTCTAAATGGGGCCAAAGCACGCAATGTGCTGCACAATTTGTTTCTAACAGATGTGGCTGGAAGATAAAGTGATGCAGGCTAACGTGAATAATTACTTTTTACTGCAAAACAAATTAAAAAGGCAGAAAAGAAATTAAACAACTTAAAATAGTCAGGTAGCTGTTAGCAGAAGAATAAAGTGTTTGTATGCATAGCAAACACTACGCCTAGTACCATTCTGGCAAAACAATTGTTTTTTAGAAAGCCTCACAGCTAACAAAACATAAAGTTTTGACCGCATAGCATAGGACTCAGAATGTGAGGGTTTCCTGCCACATGGCGAACACAGCTCGGTATATGAGTCATTGTACTCCTGACTGCACTGCAGACAAAGCTCAGAGTATAGCTGGCAGTCATATCTTACTTTTGACTGCATAGCAAACAGAGTCAGACTAAAGGACACCAGTGCTGTTGCCCCCACCGCCCAGAGAACAGCTTCAGCATCAAAATACCTGCACACAGAAATAACAAATAGTCAATATAAAGACACCTTACATGCCTTAATAGGGTAGGCATGGTATGTTAACAAGGTCACATTTCTTACTAAAAAGAAAACACCTCATTGTCATTAGTCTGTTGTATGCCTTACAGCATATCAAATCACTATAAGCTTCTCTTTTTTAAGTTTGGCATTTCTTATAAATATGATAGTTTGGATGAATTATTGATGTCGAGGCTTGATGCAGTGATGCTCTCGTAAGCGGCACAAAAAGTCACATTTACACAGGCAGTCAGAGCTACGAAGCAAGACATTTCCAACCAATTTAACTGTTAAGTGATAGCATTTATCTTTAACTTCATAGGACAAATCATATCAGTCAGATATGTCAATGACTGCTGGGGATTTATCCACAGGCAACTTCTCACTTACACTGTCACAGATCCAAGCATCAGGCCCTCTGCCACAGTCTAGAGAGAGACATGGGAAAGATGATAGAGTGAAAATAAAAGTGTGACGAAGTAAATTATATATAAAAAAATATATATATATATATTATATATTATATATATATTAAAGCAAACAGAAGCGAACTAAACACACATGAACCGACGGTGAATGCGGTAGAACAGAGCAGGTGTGTTTTAATTTGATGCCTGGCTGGCGCTGCCTGTACTCACAAACAAGCTCAGGGCGATGAAGTTGAGAGGTACTCGACGACGGAGGTTGTCACAACAGGACAGAAGCACAATGAGCACCATCACCGCAGCCCTATTTCACACAGAACATACACTCAGTAAATATGAAATAAACTCAGTGTAAACAACTAAATATCACTGTGTTCAAAATGTGTATTCCCAGAGTGCATTGTTTATCCACATTGCTCAGTAGCTGGACATTTGTAGTGGGGGAGTTAGAATAAGGTTGCAGTCGTAGATTATGTGGACATTGTGGCATGACATTTTCATTTGGATAATATCCCAAAGGAGACTTTGTAGGTCGACAAACAGGCATTACTGAATCAAGTAAACATTTTGGTTTGATGTGATCGCTTACATCATGGTGTAGGAGAACCAACGGTTGGCCCAAGTCCATTCGTTGAGAGCCTTTCTTGAAAATAATGAGTAAAAGAAAGGGAGTGAGACTGTTAAACAGGAGTTGTTTGATAGAACAGTAAAATGGGGTTTTTATTCAATATTAACACAGGACAGTAGCTACATTTTGCATGTGGGAGCTACAGGAGAATTTATGATAAGCAGTTCATGTGGCGGTGTTCAATCACCGCCTTGGAAAACATATTTGCACAACAACGATTGGTCCTGCTGAGCCATCCATCAAGGAAGTGTTCCTGCATCGAGTGTGCAAGGATCAGAACTGTATTTTGCCAATAATAGATGTACATGATGTGTGCTCCAAGTTGTTTTATTACAGGGAAATAAGATATATACAGTAACAGTGACTCACCCGTACACAAAAGCACAGATAATCCCAACGGTCACCAGTAGCTGGATCATTAAAACGAGGTAGACCTTTCTTATGAAACCTGTCCACAGCAACAGGACAGACAGACAGACAGACAGACAGACATACAGACAGACACACAGAACATCCAGTTTAACATAGACAGATAAGACATCCAGTTCCACATAGAGTCAGACAAACATATTGTTCAACATACAATAACACACACAATTAGACATAGAAGACAGATATTCAACATAACACAATAATAGAGAGAAACAGACAGACATCCAGTTCAATATACAGTGAGAGACAAAAGACAGTCAGTCAAACAATTCCACATACAATATACAATAACAGATAGTTAGACAGACAGAGAAGACATATTCCATTTAACATACAATAAAACAAAAACAAAAATAGACAGACATCCAGTTCAATATGCAATAATGCAAACGGACATCCCATTCAGCATATGATCAGACAGACAGAGAGAAATAATGAGGCACAGACAAATGGAGGAAGGCGGTTTATGCCACAAACATTTCCAAATGTTTTTGTATTCATTGAATCTGCATCCCCTCCTCGTGTTTTCAATGATTTGGTCTTGATTTGGTCTGTGTGGGAGGCAGGCCACAGCAGAGAGCGTGAACAATTTTCAATTTCAAATCAATTTCAAGAAAACATTGCAAGGCAAATGAGAGCGTATATTGCTCATTTGGGAACAACCGCACATGTGCAGACACGTGAGATTTATAGCAGTGCGCTGTTTTTACAGCAGTAATTCTTTTAACTAGTGGTTATAATATGTTTATTGTTATGAATCCGGTTTATTGCTTTTAATAAAACTACATATGTTTCATTGCTATGTACTATTGCTGGCTGCTAATATTTGTATGCAACCCCCCCCCTCCCCCCTCCCGACACAAGCACACACACACACACACACACAAACACAAACCCACATTCACATTTTCTATACCTCTCTGCTATCTTATTTCTGTGCGCTAATGCTAACCTCTTCTTACAGCTGCTTCGCTGAAGCAGTTGTCCTCCACAAAGCCAAGGCTGTAGTCAGGTGGGGCTTCACTGGACTGCTGAACGTCTCCAGCCAGTTCTCCTTCAGGCAGGACAGGGTTGTCATAGCCACCGGGCGGAGACACAATGGCTAGGTTTCTTGTCCTGTCCTGGAGATTAGATACCAGATACCACATACTGGATCATTATACACGTTTTATGTCCCAAATAGGACAAACATCAAAAATAAAGATAAAATATAATTCAATATGCAATGCATCATGTCCATCCATCCATCCATCTTCTCCCGCTTATCCGGAGTCGTGTCGCGGGGGCAGCAGCTCCAGCAAGGGACCCCAAACTTCCCTTTCCCGAGCAATATCGGCAAGCTCTGACTGGGGGATCCCGAGACGTTCCCAGGCCAGTGTGGAGATATAATCTCTCCACCTGGTCCTGGGTCT